>BQNB010019693.1:0-66486 GCA_026074375.1 Tanacetum coccineum | reverse complement strand
CACCACAAAATTCTCAAGTTGTGCTTGCTAGTCAATTGGATACTTTCAAGAAAACCACCGAGGGGAGTATGCAGGTTATGAGGTCAACTACCGAGTACCTTTGATACTTGGTAGGCCTTTCTTAAGGACCGCACGGGTCTTAATTGATGTCCACGGGGAAGAGCTAGTGATAAGGGATGGTATGGAAAGGATAGTTTTTAAAACCTGACGGTCGTCAAGACAAAGAGTCGATCCACATGATGGACATTTATGATGACCGGTTCAAAGATGTTTGTGAACTTGAGAGTAATGATTCTTCTTCTCCCACATCCTCTATTGTTGAAGAGTTTGACTCTTTTGTGGGAGAAATTATCAAACAAAAGGAAGAAGTTAAGAAAATATCTGACCTAGTTGCTAGAAGAAGGGCTTGTTTAGAGAATTTTAGAATCATTCACCAAGGAAGAGTTATTCATTCACCTCAAATTGCTTCCGTATGTGCAATTTCACACATCTTTCCAAACAATAATCTTGAGGACTCTTTCAAAATGGGGGATGAGGATCTTAACTTTATTCCAAACAAGGAATTAGACAAAGAAGATCTCATTCCAATCCCAAGAGAGTCCAAAATTGGAAAAGAGTGTGGTGATACTCCCATAATTTCTTATGATAATTTTGAATCCGTGAAACGAATTGACCTTATTGATGCAACTTGTGCGGAGTATGCTCCAAAAGTCTTAGACTTTACCGAGAGTGGTGATTCCACTTCTATCATTTCGGATCCTCCTTCCTTCACTCCTTTTGAAGGAAGTGAGATGATTCTTGAGGAAGAAATAGAAGAGTTTTTAAAACATGATGAATCTTTAAACATGGATTTAAATGATGAATTTAATGATGAGGAGGGTGATATAACTTACTTGGAAAAATTGCTTGAAGTTTTAAATGATGATCCTTTTTCACCACTCACTCCTCTTGAGTTCAAAAAGGAAGTTAAAAATGTTGAATCGGTCAAAACATCAATAGAGGAACCACCCGAGCTTGAACTCAAAGAGTTGCCTTCTCATCTTGAATACGCTTTTCTTGAAAAGGATAATAAACTACCCGTCATAATTTCAAAAGATTTAAAAGATGATGAGAAGGTAAAACTTATTGAGGTTCTTAAGGCTCACAAAAGTGCTCTAGCTTGGAAAATCTCCGACATTAAGGGAATTGACCCAAAGTTTTGTACCCACAAAATCTTAATGGAGGATGATTACAAACCGGTAACCATGGTTCAAATGCAAAGAATGTGGTCAACCCTAAAATACATGAGGTTATTAAGAAAGAGGTCATCAAGCTTCTTGATGCCGGCTTGATTTACCCCATATCGGATAGCCCATGGGTTAGCCCGGTTCATTGCGTTCCTAAAAAAGGAGGGATGACCGTGGTGATGAATGATGACAATGAACTCATTCCAACTCGACTTGTGACCGGTTGGAGAGTTTGCATTGATTATAGGAAATTGAATGATGCCACTAGGAAAGACCATTTTCCCTTACCTTTTATGGACCAAATGCTTGAAAGGTTAGCGGGAATGTAGTTCTATGGCTTCTTAGACGGATTTTCCGTGGTACATTTCAAATTCCGATTGACCCCCAAGACCACGAAAAGAACCACCTTACCTTGCCCTTAATGGAACCTTTTGCCTACAAAAGAATGCCTTTTTGGCTTTTGTAATGCACCGGGGGCGGTGGACCTTCAAAGGGCAGGACGGCCATATTCCATGACATGATAGAGAAAAACCATGGAGTTTTTATGGATGACTTTTGGGTTTTGGGTGAAAATTTTTCAAAGTGCCTTGTATAATCTTGATAAAAAGCTTATCGATGTGAAGAAACAAATCTTGTGCTTAATTGAGAAAAATGCCATTTTATGTAAAAGAGGGAAATAGTTATTGTGCATATAAATTTCTGAAAAGTGGTTTTAGAATTGATAGGGCCAAAAGTTAAAATGAATAGCTAAATTACCTTGGACCGATCACGGTAAAAGGAAGTTAGACGTTTTTTAAGGTCAAGCTGGGTTTTATCGAAGGTACCATTCAAGATTTCTCAAAAATTGCAAGAAGACCCATGACTCCTTCTTTATTGGAAAAAGAAACTACCTTATGTCTTTTTCGGATGAGTGTAACACGCTTTTAACTGATCTAAGAAGAAGTTAATTGAATCACCAATACTAGTTGTGCTAATTGGGATTATGAATTTTGAAATAATGTGTGAATGCCAGTGACTTTGCTTTAGGAGCTGTTCTAGGTCAAGAAAGATAAACAACTTTCATCCTATTCACTATTCGATGTAGACTATGACCCGAGGCCAACTTCATTATACTACAACTGAAAAGGAAATGCTAGCCGAAGTATAAATGCCATTGGAAGAAGTTATCGACCCTATCTAGTCTTAAATCGAAGACATAGTGTATACAGATCATTCGCTATTAAGTACCTAATGGCTAAGCAAGAAGCTAAGCAAGGTACTTAGGTGGATCTTTCTCCAGGAGTTCAAATCTATGAAATAAGGGACAAAAAAAGGAGCAGAGAATGTACCGACGATCACCTTTCCTAGACTAAGAATCCTCACACGATGAACTTGAAAAGCAAAATATAACTTAGTCTTTTCCTTTAGAGTCCTAGGAAAGCTGAAGAGGTCAAAGAGATTAAGGATGATATGATAATGTGTTTTGCTTTACAGGTAGAATGAAACTTGTTGTTGAAAAATAAATGGGCTTACAATGTGAATGGTCATAGTGAAATACCACGCCATGGTATCGCACGACTTTAAGCGAACTACCACGCGGGTAATATTTGTTAAAAAAGGAAGTAAGTTCACAACAAAAGAAGACAGTATTTCAAAGATGCTAAAACATTACGATTGGGATACCCATACTGTTTAAAGTTTGTGCGGAACCCAAGTCATTAGAACATGTGTTTTTTGATTTTGGCAAAGAGGCTAATGAGATTCTCATTGGCTTGTCACAATCGACCTACGGAAGGCCATCAGGTGCCATTACACCGCTCGAAAAGTCTTTGACTACTAGATTCTTTGGCCCACCATCTATAAAGATGCTTTCAACTTTGGTTTAAACATTGCGATGCTGTCAAAGACAAGGCAAAATCTCTCAAAGAGGGGTAATGAGATTCCACAGAATGCCATACAAGTTATATGAGATCTTTGATGTGGGGATTTGATTTCATTTGGGTCCATTTCCATCAAGAATGTGAATAAGTATATCTTAAGTTGCGTGGATTATATGTCCAGAATGTTTTGAAGCTAAGAGGCTTTACCTACTATATGATGCCGATTTTGTAATTCTTGAAAGTCTTTTTGCTAGAATTTGGAACCCCACGTTGCTATAATAGAGTTATAGAGGCATACACATTTTGTTAATGACCAATTTTCAAAGGCAATGCAAAGTATGGGTGTGACCCAGTCGTCTTTCGACTCCTATACCACCCTTCAAAGAAACGAGTGGTCAAGTAGAGGTTTCAAATAGGGGTATTAAAAGGATTTTAGAAAGAACCATAGGTTGAATAGAGCTTCTTGGATTGAAAAGCTTTACTATGCTCTATTGGAGCTTTTCCGAACCCACGCCTACAAAACTCCCTATCAGATGTACTCCTTATAGTTGGTTTATAGATAAGCTTGCCCTCTCCCTTATTGAGTTGGAACAGTAAAGCTTTTTGGCCCTTAAGCAAACTAACTATGATCCTTAATCTTGCGGGTAAAATAGAAAGCCATAAAATTAATATCTTAACGATTAAAGAGATGAAGCTTATGAGAAATCTTTGCTTTATAAGAGCAAAACAAAAAGTACATTGATTCTAAGATTAAAAAACCGAGTTTTTAATTTGGGGGATCGAAGTGCTTCTTTTTAACTCGAAGGCTAAAGATTTCTCGGAAGGCTTAAATCTCGAGTGGTCGGAGACCATTTTCGATTGCTAATGTTTACCCATATGGAACAATTGAACTTTTTTTCTAAAGATGGTCCAAAGTTTTAAAGGTCAATGTTCATATAGGGTGAAACAATTATTTGGAGAAGGATGTTCCTAATGAGATTACCCAGATGTTAAGAACCGACCCACATGATAGCCTAGTATGGGGAATGATCAAGGCTAGGGGACCTCGTTAAAAAAGTCAGCGCTTCGTGGGAGGAACCCCCATGCTTAACTTTTATCTTTCATTTATTTTCTCTTTGCTTCCCCTAAGGACAAATCAATTCGGGGACGATATAAGCTTGTACCTCGGTTAAATAAAAACTAAGCCATTTTAAAGGTCGTTTTTGAGCTTAAACAAAGTAAATGTGATGAGAGGCAGGCTTGTTCTTATTCGTTCTTGTTGGTATGTTTTGTGCTTATGATTGTCTAGGTTTTTTCCAGATTTTGTAAGATTCAGGGTTAAGATTGTAGGAAGAACCACAGCAATGCCACAATTTCCATGATGTTCCTCCAATCATCTCTTCATAAAGTGGGGAAAGTCTTTATTCCTTGTCTTTATCGAACTAACATCTTATTCATTTTGGCATGACCTTAGAATATTTTGTTAAAATTCCTTTTTGAACTAATTTTTAAAAACATTGAGGACAATGTTTCATTTTAGTTTGGGGAAGGAAATCATCGAGATATGACTTGCACTTCACGCAACATTGTTTTGAACCTTTTGAATTAACCCTTTTTTTGTGAAAAAAGTGGAAAATATTAAATTTTTGCTTAACGAAGGAAGCTCAATAAGAAAGCTATAGTTTTTTGGAAAAAAACACTACATTTTAGTAATACCGTTGGTGAGAATTAGAGTTAATTTTGGACTTAGACCGGTGAAAATGCCCCTAGCTATTCTTTAACCTACCTTTTGAGTGGCTAAGCTTCACAAATCCTATTATGCGGTTGGATTTTTTAAAAATGTGAAGAACAAGAGATGATGTAGTAAAATATAAGTGTATTTGGCTAAAGCAAGGTTATTTGGAAAACCTAAAGCTTAATATAATGATTTTGTGGTCTTTTTACTACCACAACTCATAACCACACCTAAACATACGTGCTCTTTTAATTTAACTAATCAACCCAAATGTCTTTAGAAAAAGTCTTACATTTTGGAAAATAATTCCTTTATTATGTAAGTAAGGATTTTTGGTTTCAAATTTATAATTGAATTTGATAAAGTGAAAAATTTTTTTATTTTCCATTCATCAAAAATATAAATAAAAAAAGAATGCCAATGAAGCATTTCTAAATGCAAAAGCATTATTTTTTCGTGCCAATGAAGCATTCGCAAAATAGATAATACAAGCTATATATAGTTTTAATCGTTTGGCGATCCATGTTGAGGGTGAGACTCGAATGGGGCGCAACATAAGGATAAAAACTATTACTTAGAATCAAGGTCGCAGCATACATCACTGGGAGACGCGGCCTAGTGATGATTGCAACTAAGGGACTTGGATTCTAGGCCTTTGTAGTAAGAAGGTGTTGTCGCGATAACTCACATAACGTTAGCGAAGCATGAGGTGGGGTTCGAACTAGTCACACCAGTTGTTGATGCGATATCCTATTTGGGAGATAAGCTAAGTGAGGGGTTTGAACTAAGAACAACATTCCTATTGAAAAAAAAATATAAATAATATTGAAAAAAAAAGAAATGGCTAAAAATTTCATTTTCTAAAATCAAGTTATAAAGTATCTGTTTCCCTAATTTCTTTAAGCTTTGAGTCGAGGTTTATCTAGTATTAACATTTAAGCTCACAAGGCTCAAGTGTAAAGGCTTAGGATGAGATAACAACTATAAAGATAAATTAATCTAATGGTTTAGTTAAAAAGAGTGCACACATCTTAATCATTAATTATTCTTGGGAGTGAAAAGTTCACAAGTTGTAAAGTAAAAGAAGCTTAAACCATTTGGACTTATATATGACAATGATCTTGTTAATAGCTTTTGTTTAGTCTAGTGACAAGTCAAGAAGACGAATTTTCCTCTTTGTGGCTCTTATTAACGGAGTAGCCTATTCAATGAGCCTAAAGTTCAAAATTGCAATGATTGCCATTAATGTGTTTCCATGCAATTAAATGTTGAGGAAAAGCTTAATTATGTTTAAAAAGGGGATTCATAAAAGTGAAACAAGGCATTTTAGAAACTGTTTGTTTACAAAGTGTACGCTTGATAAAATTGCGTAAGGACAAATCGACAATCCTTTAGATTGGGGACATTGAGATAATTGTATAAATTGTAATACATTAAATACCTTAGGATATTCGCCAATAAAGCCAAAAAAATTATGCCCAAAAGATGGAAATATGGTATGCTTTTGAGTCCATAAACGTGCAGAAAGGATTTTAAATCTAAAAGAGCAAAAACAAGCCGAAAACCGACAAGAAACGGAAAGGACAAGTACAAGAGAGAGATTTGAGAAAAGATATCAAAGCCGGATCAGCCCGACACAAGAGAAGAAAGTCAATGAAGACCCAATTGAAGTCAAAGAATCAATAATGACAAGTTTTCAGAAGTTCAAGGGTTCATTTAGATGTTTTGAAAGTCCAAGGACCAAAGATGTCAAAGTTAGAAAGTTGGTTTATCAAAAGGAAAAAAGAGATAGCTACTACAAGGGCCAATAATGACAACTTCCAAACTCATTTTAACACTACAATTTGTGGAAAATGTAAACAACAAGACCACTTGATCAATTCTCCCTATACTGTTCAAATGAAGCGCGGTTATAAAGACTGTCCTCTAACCGTCGCTAATAAATTCTCGCCGCCAAAACCCGAACATGCCCAATCTTCCCTAAATCTTCTCCCGGTGTTCGTTGTTGGGGCCAGCGGGAGGCCTGCACCACACACAAACGTATTTTCCAACGGTTCACGGGGATGGGAGGTGGGGTGTGGCGGGTGGGTGTGGGTTGGGACAGGGGGGGTGGGGGGGGGGGGAGACCATTGTTGGGTTGTGGTTGTGTGTTGTGTTTTTTCTAACACACAAAAAGTAGGGGGGGGGGAGACAAGGAAGGATGTATAATTATGAATTGTATTAATAGAGGGTTTTGTGGAATTTAATTGTGTGAATTAGACATGTGTTGGGTTGAGAGATAAGAGGGGATAGAGATTAGTGTTTTGTGAAGAGTTGGAGTGGGGTTTGGTGGTGTGTGGGATAGTTTATTTGAGGTGTAAATTGTCATTTTATATTTAGTGTAATGTTAATATTTGATTTGTATGGGTGATTATAGTTAATTGTATGTGTGGTTTAAATTGTTTTTTAGTATCTGTTGGCGGGGGGGGTGTACTTCTAAAGCAAATAAAGTTGAGTTGAATTTGTTTTAAAAGTATTCATGTTTAAGCTCCAATCGCGAAGATAGCGTCGTCTCTACAACACACATCCATCCAGGCTGTAATTAAAAGGCGCGGAGCGAGAGAGGTGAAGAGCGTGAGTGAGGCGGAAGTAATTTGTACGAAAATTGGTTTCCAGTTGCGGTAAGGATAAAAACTAAAACTCATTAAACAATAATTTGGGGGTCATAGATAGATGTGAGATGTGGTGATTTATATGGGATGACACATTATACAAGTGGTGGGGTGTACGGTGTGTTAGTATCGTCTTTAGTAATATAGAGCGACACAATGTGAGTAGATTGAGGTGCTAGTGGATTATATATATATATATAAAAGGAAGTGAAAAGTCCCCCATAGTCTAGGGTTCATTTTGTAACATTTTTAATATAGTTTTTATAGAAGTGGTTCGGGACTTGTTTGGACGACTTAACGGATGATTCGAGTCGCGAAACTCGCGCCATCGTCTTCTAAATTATTTTTCTGATAAAGATGAGTATTCACTCGACTAATTTTCGTAAACATTTCATAAAATTTATGTAAAACGTTTATTATCTATTTTGTGACTTGGTTAAAATAAAAAGAAATTTTAACTCGGATATTCGCGTTATCAACAACGCTTAAATAAGTAAAATATTAAATAATTTTATTTAATATTTTTATTAAATAAATAGTGATAATTTAAAAATAAATTTAATTATTTTTGTGTGTCGGTACCCGTTGTGTGCAGTTTTCAAAACTTTGCGGGGCTGTTTTAGCCCTCTTCTGCTTGTTTTCAAGTCTCGGGTAAAACTAAAAAGTTGTCTGAAATATCGTTTTACATCAAATTGCTTTAGGGTCTGAGTCGTGAATACGCGATTTAGTGGTTCGTTTTTGATAAATCAACTAAGGATTAATATATATCCTTTTTCGTTTTCAATTCAAATAAGTTAAAAATAACTTTCCCTTGAGAGATGTAATAATAAATATGATTTATTATTTAAAATATGTTCCGAAAACTTTACCAGTTATAACTGTCAGAAACCGGGTCACTTTGCCAGAGATTGTCGGGCACCGGTTAGGCAGGTGGCGCCAGTTAGTGCTTTCAGGATGGAAAACAATCAAAGGGTTTGTTATGAATGTGGGAGCTTCGAACATCTTTGCAATACTTGTACTAAGTTGAACCGAGCACCTGGTCAAGCAGGAAACCGTCTAGCTTCGAAGGGAAACCGAAATACCCGAAACAATGGGAATCAAGCTAGAGGAAGTCTCTTCAAGGTTGAACGCCGTCGATGACCTGCAGGATCCTAACGTCATGACAAGTACTTTCTCTTTAAACGATTCACTATGCTACTGTACTTTATCTGATTCTGGAGCTGATTTTGATTTATTTCCACTAAGTTTGCCGCCTATTAAATGTGAAACCTAGTATGTAAGGCCTGGTAGGTAATGAAGTTGCTCGGTAAGACAGAAGAAGTTGATTGGATTTTTTTTTTTTTTATTTTCCCGTGAACTGCAAACGAGAATAGAAATTCCTTGTTCAGATAGAATTGATACCATTAGGTCATGGAAGTTTTGATGTGATTGTGGGGATGGATTGGTTATCTAACAATAAGGCTGAGATAGTGTGTCATGAGAAGGTGGTTAGGATACCGTTGGAAGGTGGTGAGGTACTTCGTGTTCAAGGGGAACGTACTTTAGGAGGCACGAAAACACTGATGAGCACGAAGGCAAAGGAACCCGAGTTGAGTGATATTCCCATTGTACGAGATTTCATAGATGTATTTACGGAATACTTGTTGGGATTACCATCGCAACGACAAGTTAAGTTCCGCATAGATTTAATTCCTGGAGCGACGCCGGTTGCGAAGTCTCCATATCGACTAGCACCCTCAGAAATGCAAGAGTTTTCTGAACAATTTCAAGAATTGAAAGATAAGGGATTTATTCGGCAAAGTCATTCTCCGTGGGGAGCCCCGGTGTTATTTGTTAAGAAGAAGGACGGTTCAATACGCATGTCTATAGACTACCGTGAATTGAACAAGTTGACCGTCAAGAACCGTTACCCTCTCCCTAGGATCGACAACTTATTCAATCAATTGCAAGGAGCGCGTTACTTCTCTAAGATAGATCTTTGGTCGGGTTATCATCAGCTTAGAGTGCATGAGGATGATATTCCAAAGACCGCGTTCAGGACGCGATACAGACACTTTGAGTTTATGGTTATGCCTTTTGGGTTAACCAATGCACCAGCGGTCTTCATGGACTTAATGAACCGGGTTTGCAAAATGTACTTAGATAAATTTGTCATCACATTCATTAATGATATCTTGATCTACTCAAAGACTAAGGAGGATCATGAGGTTCATTTGAAGTTGGTGTTAGATCTGCTGAAGAAGGAGAGGTTGTAAGCTAAGTTTTCCAAGTGCGAGTTCTGGTTGCAAGAAGTGCATTTCCTTAGTCACGTGGTTAATCGTAGCGGTATTCACGTGGACCCAAGTAAGATTGAGACAGTAAAGAATTGGAAAGCTCCTACGACGCCGTCTGAGATACAATCATTTTTGGGGTTAGCTGGGTACTACCGACGTTTTGTCGCGAACTTCTCTAAGATTGCTAAACCTATTACTTCGTTGATTTAGAAAAACAAGAAGTATGAGTGGGGCGCGAAGCAGGAAGAGGCTTTCCAAATTTAAAAGATAATTTATGTAATGCTCTGTAACACCCCCATTTTTGACATATAGCAGCGGAAGCTAATCTGGGGTATTACTTCATGGGTCAACAGACATAATCATAGAAAACGACTCATAAAGAGACGTTTTGGAAAATTTAGTTATCATTCAATATCATATCAGAGTTTTACAAAGGAGGTCCCAAAATCTAGAAGAAAACATAAAGTTTGAATGATAACAAGTTTGGACGTCCTCAAGTCCAATGCCACTCCGTGCCATATGTTGCTCAATTACCTGAGATTAACATGCTAAAAGGGTCAACACAAAGGTGAGTGAAATTCATAGGTTTTCATTTATAATAGTTGAGTATAAGTTCAATAGTGGGTTACGTTGTTATACACGCATAGTTTGTAATAATTGTAATTGCATTTACAATTATCATGGAAATAATCGAATACAAGTTATCATAGGTGGTAATAATTGCAACACATACAATTATCATAGAAAACAATATTATTGCCCTAAGCTCATGACATCAATACGTTAACATGGAAATCACCGTAGAGACATTGGTTGAGGAACAAATGTCCTCGTGGAAAGGTAACTTGACAAAGTTACCCATTATAATCGAATATAGTGCTATTGGTACCAGAAAGTATAGGTACACCAACAGGAGTCGTCACACCCCGATAGATCTATCCACAATATTTTGCGTTTACTCGGAAGTGACTAATGGTTCATGATTAAGAAATATTGGCAGTGGAAGGTACTTAGGCAATAATATATCTGGCATACAGTTGGAAAAACACTTGCATTCATGGTTTAAGCATGTATCCCCCTCGCGGGTTTACAAAGTATTCAAAAGCATTTAAAAATGCGAGCCTTTTTATGAATCACCTTATAGTATAAGAAAATTGAAAAGTAACGGCCCTTGTCAAGTAACTGAGGGTAATATGTCAAGTCTTAGTGTGATGTTATTTATGTTTCAAAACTTTATAAAAGTGTTAACATACATCTTCATTTGATTTATTAATTTATGGAACTATTGGTATCACTATTCGGGCTACAGAATTGAGAGGTCATGCAAGTTAAAACGTATTGAGGGCCAGTAACTTTAATAATTCGTCAAATCCAGCAAACTCGTCAAACGTTACTAATACCCCAAATGAAACCCCTACATGAATTTTCTAGTAACGTAATACGATAAGATTTTAAAGTTTCTTCAAAAAGGTGTCGATGATAAGTTACGTTGGAATATATAACGAATATTTTAAATGCGATCGGATCGATGATTAATAATGATAAATGTGTCGGGTTTTAATAAAATCAAATGTTATAATATTAATATATATTTTTATAACTAACATAAAAAATATTTAATTTTTATACCTTTAGATGCAAAAATGGCAATATATTACCCTTGGTTTTATAAAACTTTTTCTGTTTAAGTTCCTTTATATAATAACTATATATATATATTAAACCTTTAACTTTAAAACTTGGCAAGATAGGTCCTTATAGTTATAACTTTAGGAATATGACATTTTCAGCCCCTCTAGTTATAATTTCCAAAATATTTATAATATATACCCCTTGCATGGGATTTATTTGCAAAACAAGTCCAAAAACCATAATAATGATATTTTTGAAATCCAAGAGAGTTTTGCAGCTTATGGCTTATTAGAATAAGCTAAAATAAGTAGAGTTTACGAGCTTATAGCTTATGAAAAGGGCTTGTGATTGAAAAAAATCAAAACGGGTACGTTTTAGGGTTTTAAAACAATTCGAATGGGTTTGATGTTCAAGGCTCTTAACAAAGAGTTCCTTCATGATCTAATAGAGTTTATGAACAACCTAAAATAGTAGCAAAGCTTATAGGACGAGTAGAAAAAGCTTACAACTTGAAATGGGTCAAAATGGAGGTTTTTGGTTCGTGTAGCTTGGAGACGAGTTCTATGGCTTCTTCCTTGGAATCCTTGGTTTCTAAACACACCTTGGGACTTCTATACTTCTGCTAGTGCAAGGCTAGAGCAAAGTTTTGAGGTGGAGAAGTGTTTTTGGAATGAATGAAAGTGTGTGTTTTGGTTTGACTATTTATAGGCAAGAACTAACTTGGTGCCCAAGTTCTAGCTTGATGTGGTGGCTTAGTTTATGTTTAGTGACTTCATTGGCAGTACTAGTATGATACTAAGGAGGTTAGGTGAGTGACTATTGTGCGCTAGAGTGATAGCCTAGCAAGGTGGATGGAGTTGGAGAGGTTTTAGGTGATGGAATAGGGCGTTGTTGGTAGACTTGGTGGCAAGTTTGGGTGACAAAGTGGTGATGGAGGTGCTTGTAAGGTGCTGGAGTGATGGTGATGTGGTGGTGAGGTCATGGTGATGAAGGTGGTGGTGAGTCATGGAGGAGCTTGAGGTGTTTATTGACGAGTATTACATGGTGTTTTTGGACAACCAACATCAGTCCCGGTAATTTGGTTTCCATTTACAAAATGGTAATTCCGATCAACCTCAAACTAGTTAGAATGGTTAGATTTTTGGGTCTCTAACTTTTAGTTGTTTTCTTGTTTTAAAACCATATTCAGGGGTTACTCATACTAAATTTAGAGTAACCAACCATTTACTATAGGTGTGCAGAATTTGCGCACCTTTGCCATTTCGGCTATAACTAATTACATCCGATGTCGAATCGGGGTGATTTAATCGGCAAAATGATAACAAGACATATGGATACAACCTAGTGATTTTACTTAATACCCAAAACTACTAATGATGTTTTCATGATCTTTGTTTTATTAATAGGATCAAATTCTGAAAACTATGAACTAGTTTAAGGTGTAATGGGTTTGCTATGGTTTTTTGATTTTGGTTCTAGGGTTAGATGAATTAGGGTTTTAGATTAGGTTTTGTTAGGGTTTAGAATGATTTAGGGATTAGTTTTAAGGTTTAGGAGTTGTACATTGGGTGTTTGTACCTTGTGTTAAAGTGGTGATAAGATATAAACATGATTTAGGAGGTAAAATGACCTAGTTTGTATTTTATGAACAATTAACTTGTACATTAAGCTTTAGAAGGTTGTACTAGGGGTTAGGAGGGAAAAGATATTTAAAAGTTTAGCATTGTAACTTGTACACATGCTTTGAACATTTATACACTTGTTTTGACATGTAATTAGGGTTTTTGGAATAAACGTTAACGTATAATGCTTGTTTTGGAATAACATTGTAAATGGTACGTTAAATGGATAACGTACATGGTAAAAATGATATTTAAACATAGACTTGACATATTAGGATGTTTACATAATGTAAACATAGTTGTAGTTGGCATTGGTTGTTGCGTGAGCTCGTTTAGTTTGCTATGTAAGTTACGTTATATAATGGATGGACTAAAGCAAAAAAAATATTCCCATAAAAATGGTTGCTTCTAATTTAATAGATGAATAATTGCATAGAGGAAAATTGTGGGTTGTTATAGCGGCGGCTGTCCAATGACAGCCTGCCATGTGGCAGCGGCACTGACATGTCATAAATGTAGGTACGAGGTGGCAGGGTAGCAGGTCGGCTGGCCAATGGGAGGACAACACGTGTACACGGTATTAAGAGATGGCAGCTAGAAAAAGCATGATATGAGGGTTCTAGAAGCCATTAATGCCAATCATTGAGGGGATATTATTGGTTGATGGGAGTTGACGTGGCCTATTGATTAGCTGAGATTGATTCAAATTTGCTGGCAAGTTGGTGGGAATGCAAAATAACCTTCTTTAAATAGAAACGTGGAAGTATTGTGGACATTTCTAACTAGTTCTTCAGAAAGCTCAAAGTTTGTATTGGCCAATCCTATAGAGTTTTTAAATTGTCCAATGTACCGAGGGTAACTTTCCTCGCTTTCCAAATCGTTAAGAACAATTTTTCCGAGGTTGACACTTATTAACATAACAACAACTCTAACTTGAAATTTTAAAGGCTTTCGCCTTATACTGGTGTAATTTCTTTGTCGGTCTCTTGCAGCTTGCAAGCGTTGTTGGATTTGTACTATCTTTTCGATGGTTTCATGGATTATTTCTGGTCCGGTTAGTTGGACATCTCCAACTTTGGCCCAGTAAACAGGTGATTGGCACTTTTGACATAAAGTGCCAATCGATATGGTGTGTTTTACCCTTAAAACAGGCATGTAACTGTAATTGCGACGAAGATTCTACCAGTGGTAAGTGTCTCTTCCATCATTTTCCAAAATCTATCGCGCAAGTACGTAGCATATCCTTGAGAGTTTGAATAGTCCTCTTGCTTTGTTTGTCAGCCTGCGGATGGTATGAATGCGAAATCACTTTGGTATAGGTCTCAATTCCCTGATGACGGAAAAACTTGCCAGCGGATTGTCCTAGGATGTCTAACGATGCGTCTTCGTCTTTTCGTCTTAAAATTTGGTATAAGATGATGTCCACTTTATAGTAAGATGGCGAAACTGTTTACTTGGTTATTATGATTATTAGTTTGGTTCCTCATGATAAATATGCACACAAAACTTGATAAAATTTATAGAATTGTTTCTTGACAATAAGTTTTTAGGGTGACTATTCTCAGCATGCATATCCAATCCTAATATACATAATGAGATCAGTGACCATGTAAATTGACAAAGAGAAACTCAAACCCATTATATTATTAAAACACGTAAATATATAATAAGAGTTAAAAACTCAATGTATAAAATCCGGAGTAAAACCCGGGTCGATATCCCCAACGAGAATGCAATTGAAAGTCGGTTGACGTTTGATAAATCGAGATCTATGGAATGGTAAAAAAAAAAACCCCAAAGATTTAAGATTGGTTTTCTATAACTACGGGAAAAGTTAAGTGCGAAACACTTAAAAAACAGATTAAGGGAAACTTATATTTTAAGACTAGAGAAATGCAAAACGCAGATCCTAAACACGCAGCCGACAAAAACCCTAAATTATCAAAAATAGAATCCTAGAGATGATCTTTAATAAATATATGTTCCTAATTAACTAAAAGAATAATCAACTAAGAAAACTAACCAAAAAACGAAAGTGATATATGGCTAAAAAACTAAAACGTAACTAGAGTTCCAATCCCTCTCTTATAAAAAATCAATTTTGCAATATTTAACCCTACAGGAAGGCAAATCTAATTTTCTTAGGTGGGGGTGGGGGGGGGGGGGGGTGGGGGGGGGGGGGGGGGGTGGGGGGGGTTGGGGGGGTTGAGGGGGGGGGGGGGGGGGGGGGGGGGGGTGGGTCGGGTGGGGGGGGGGGGGTGGGGGGGGGGGGAGAGGGGGGGGGGGTGGGGGGGGTGGGGTGGGGGGGGGTGGGGGTGGAGGGGGAGGGGGGGAGGGGGGGTGGGGGGCGGGGTGCGGGGGGGGGGGGGGGAGGGGGGGGGGGGGTGGGAGGGGGGAGGGGGGGGTGTGGATGGGGGGGTGGGGCGGGATTGTGTGGTGGGGGGGGGGCCTAATGGTTAAAAGAAAATTTTCTAAAAAAGAATTATATTTTTTTGACTTTTTTATAATTTTTTATGACTTAAAAACGATTTTAATGAAATTAAATGTTTAAAAATACTAAACTAATTATAAAAATACTGAAAAAACCCTGAAAAGTGCATTGAACAATACTGGATCTAATAAAAATAAGGGTGAGAAAACAGCTTATCAAATAAGCTGTTAAATAAGCTAAAACAGCTTATTTAGCAAATGGGCTAAAAACGTGTATAAATAATTGATTTTGCAACAATAAACCGAAAAAGACCCAAGGGCGAGTGGTAGTGTGTGTGTTGTTGTAAAAAACGTTTGAGTAAGGTTGGTTTGGTGCAGGTGGTTCGAGCCCTGCTCAACTCCCTGACTTCCCAACTTCCCAATGTTTTTTTAAAAGCAATTTTTTTACAACTTTTTAAAGGACTTAAAAATAAGCAACTTTTACAAAACAACTTTTTATATAAGCCGCAAATAAGCACAAAATTAAGCCGAAAAGGTGACAGAATAAGCTATATTATACTAAGCCTTAAAACACTAAACTACTTTGGCTATTTAAGCACTAATAAGCAAATGAAAAAGAAGAATAAGCTAACACAGATAATAAGCTATACTTAATAAGCAATTTTGAACAAAAATAAGCAACTAAGATAAGCTAGAATGGCAAATTCACTAAAAAGCTATAAAACTTAAAAAAATTAAACTAAAAGGCAAATAAACTTAAATAAGCTCTAAATTGAAGGGAATAAGCTAAAATGGGCTTAAACTAACCTAATAAGCTAAACTAAATCTAAATTAAGCAAATACAATAAGCTAATAAGCCTAAATAAGCAAATAAGCTTTTTGGCCAAAACTGATAAGCAAACAGCCAAAAGGGGACTTTTTTATCTTAAAAATAAGCTAGCAAACAGATCCTTATGGCTTAGTGGCTTATACCACTAAAAAGCTTGGCCAAAAAGCTAGAATAAGCAACAAAGAAAAAACAGTTTGAAATTCAAATAAGCACTTAAAAAGCTTCATGAAAAAGATATCTCATACATATTCAACACTTAGAAATTTTTTTGCAATCTTCACAAAACACCACTTTTGAGCTTAAAAATAAGCGCTTAAACAGAACCTTATGAACTTATAACCCACAAAAATATTAACTTTGGACCTCAAAGAACACATATCAACAATCAAAAGAGAGTTTGAAATTCACAATAAGCCATAGAAAGCACATGAAAAAGCAGTTTCTCAAAAAATTTGAACACTTAGCAATTTTTTGACAGACTTGGGAAAAATGCAAACTAAAAATGCATACCTATTGACTTTAATTCTAAGGTATTTTAACACTTGCATAAACACAAAAACATCACAAAATCTCAATAAGCAAAAGCACAACCAAATAAGCAAATAAAATGAGCTTTAACCTCATAGATTCAAACCACAAACTTTTAAACCTTGATTTTGAGTTTTAACACTTAAAAACCTAAACAAACTGAATCTTAGGACTAATCTAAGCTAAACTAAATTGACCCAAGCGTAAAAACTTATTTTTGACCCATTTTGACCCATTTTAAAGCTTTACCCAAACACTCCTTAAAAAACTGTTTTGACATTTTTAATGAGATTAATGCTAATTTAAAGGACAAATTCAAAAGACCAGATATTAAATAAGTTAAACAAGCAATATTAATCAAAATTTCAAATAACATAAACACTCAATAAAGCTAGAAACAGATTATGCAATATTAAGCTACTTTAAGACAGATTTTTAAGAAAACTTTAAACAAATGATTTCTAAACTATAAGATAAGCAAGATAAGCACCAAACATTATAAGCAAACATAAATAAGAAAATATAAGCAATCAATAAGCACAAATAAGCAGTTGAATAGTAAATAAGCTAAAAATGGAAAAATGTAGACTTAAAAAGCCTTTACTTAAACAGGGCAAATGAGCTCAAAAGAGCTTATCTACAAGCTCTAGCTTATCAAAGATAAGCTAGTGACAGCAATAAGCCCTTCCCTTTTTGGCTTATCTTCCGTTTGAGCTTTTTGAGTGATTTTTGGTGAAATAAGCTTAAACCTGACAAACTATGAAAGAGTTTGTAAGACTTAAGTAAACAACTTAAGAATGTTATAAAAATAAAAAGAGCTTTTGTGAGCTTATAAAACAGTTTAAAAACATCAAACACTTTAACTTAAAACAAGATTTTAATAAAACTAAGCTTTCATTAAACTTCAAATCTGAGTAGCAAAAAATTAACAAGTAATCTAATTTTAAGACTAATATAAGCTAAAAAAAATTAAAAACTAAGTGCCCAAGGGCTTACAAATGACATCTATTTATACTAAGCAAATGAAGGTTCTAGGTCTTGTGCTTTCTTTGTGAGAGCTCCCGCGAGTGTGTTTGTTGTGTGAGAGCCTTCAAAGTCTCATCATAGCCATTGAAATTGAGTAGTCCCCAAGTCTCTTGATATTTACCATTGATTTTTTATCTTGTTCCTTAGACGAATAGGGGGTTAGGGGATTGCCAAAGTGGCAATAAGCCTATGTGAGGTGTGTAGAGGGGTTGGTCGACAAGGTGGAGAGGAAAGGGGAATAGTGTTTTGTCTGGTGTGCAGGACAGGACACACGATTTGGGAGATAATGAATAGTGTTCGCGCCCCTTTTGATGTTTGGAAAATGGCAAGAATGGCCCCTGAGTTTATATTGTTGTATTGCATCCATAGTCCTTGAGCTTTACAAATTTGGTCCTTGAGGCTTTATAAATGCTTGCACCGTTAGTCCTTAGAGGACTAACGGTGTAAAGGATAAAAAAGGTAATGGTTGACAGGTTTATAAGTGTTGTTTGGGCCTAGGACTTGGGTCGAGTGTAATTAAAAAAGTGATTGGGCTTATTTTGGATTTTTTTAAGGTTTTGAAATTTATGAAGTGAGCTGACCCGGGCCCACTAGGTGGGTACAGGTGGGCACACTTTTGACAATTTAGGTTTTCGGGTTCGGTTTTCGATTCTTTTTCCAACGCCACTTCTCGGGGTTGACTTTGACTTTGACTTTTTTGTTGACTTTGACTTGTCCTTTTTTTGCCCATACTCACGTTTTTTGGTTTGTTTTTTTTTTTTTTCCGTTCTCGTGCTTGGTTTTGTCGTTTTGGCTTCGATTTTGTTCTTTTCTTGGATATCCTTCACCTGCATAATACAAATGCAAAACATACAAATACGATGTATTTTTGGAACGTTTTTGGTCATTTAAGTCCGTTTTTAGTGGTCAAAGGTATGCGTAATTAAACACATAACAAAATCCCCCATACTAAGATATTGCTGTGTCCTTATGCAATGCTTTAAGTAAGCACTTAGAAAACTAAGAATCTCGATCCCCCTCGACTAATTACCTCGAAAAGTAGCTAAGTATTCATCGAGGGGAATTAAAGAATCAATAGCTTCGAAAAGCCTCGTTTTTACCATTCTTAAAGATATACACTTATTCCTACACATTTTTTTAGCAACTAACTAACATATTTGACTTTCGTTATTTTCATAACTGTTAGGGATCATAGAACAAGATGCATTTTAATCCTAAAATGCCCCAGAAGGATAAATTCATCGTCTCTGACTTTTCACTCATTCCAAACCAAGCTTAAAATGAAATCACCGTTAAATATCAGTTAAAATGCTAACACTACTCATATTTGCAACTTGTGAACTTTTCACTCTTGACAATTTATATCTTAGGTGAATGTGCCATTTTGAATTTCAACCATGGATCAACGTTTTGCAAAATTCTATGTTTCACGTTCCACCCGAGAATAATGAGTTTGATGGGCGAGATCATCCCATGTAGCGTCTTTCATCTCGCACAAGACACATCACCTTCGGCTAAGTGACTAGGCTTTGACACCCATAGAGACTAGTATCGGGACACACGGACCTTGGGTATCAAAGAACTCTTATGTTCCCATAAATATTCATATCTAGTTTAAAAACATAAAATAAAATAGGCCAAAGTTTCAAAAGCATAGATAAATTTAACAAAAAGAATCTTACATTTTATTAATTCACACTTTAATATTTAAACATAACATTGATGCAATTGTAACCCTCGAACTTTTAGAATGCTGAAACGATCGGTTTGGTTAGCCGCAAGATGCAGCAAACTTATATCAGGCCATATTATATAATTAAATAACCATCAAAGGCAGATACATTTTTCATCATATATATATATTTTTTTATTATTTTTTTATTTTATTATTTTATTATTTTTTTATATTTTTTTTCACACTTTATTTCATGATATAGAGAAGACTTCTTTTTGGAAAATTTAAGTATAAATTTGAACTAAGACTAAAATTTTTGCTATCAACTACATAAAAATTATTGATTTAAGTTTAATCTCCAAAAATAGCACGTATTATTAATCCGGTTAGGAGCTTATGGGAGAAAAAGCCACAAATTACATACATGAGCTCTTAAGATTTCCAAATAATCTTTGTTTAGCATCCAACTCATAATTAATTCTATCATTAACGCTTAGTCTAAATGTTAAGGAACAAGCTAGAGCTCAACACGCTCGATCGAGTCAAAATTTATTCTTATTCTACCCAGCAGGAAAGTCAAAATTGTGACAAAACACTTATTTTATTTTTGAAATTTTTTAAATTTTTTCATTTTTTTGGTATTTTTTTTTCAAATTTTTTGGTAAAAACGGGATTACGCGAAAACAACGACTGCATGCACAATCAAATCGATAGTTCCCCCCATACTAGATTTAAACATTGTCCTTAATGTTTTTAGAAGGGTCTCTACGTAAATCCTAAGCCGTTTATTAAGTATGCTTAAAGATAAACGTTAGTCGATTAGATTAGGATATTGGATTTCCCAAATGAAGCTGAGGATTTGAAGCTCGAGTGATCGAAGGACAAAACTGCGAGCACGAGAGGCTTCAAAAATCCGGGACAATACTGGACAATCATCACAAAAACACAAACAACAAGAATTGGAAGAGTACAAGCCTCCTCATATCACATTAGAAATAAGAAAGAAGAAAATGGATAAGCATGGGGTGCCTCCCACGAAGCGCTTTGTTTTTGGTAACCGAGTCACATAGCTTGACTCGATCCCCACATTAAGTTGTCCATGGGGAAAGCAAATGGAAGAGAAAATCTCAATCAGGCTTTCATTAATGTTTGGATAAACATTAAAGCACATGAAAGTTCCATCCCAATGGAGTAAAAATTTTGCCCGAACCCCCTCCCGGCTGTAAGTGGAGATGCCTGGGTCAAAAATTGCTGGTTTCTTCACTCCCGGTGGAGAGAAGTAAAGGAGAAACCTCAGGGTAGGTGAGAAACGGTAAAAAAATTCAAATGATAAATGTGAAGGGAAAGTAATCGTCATCTTCAACATTTGCAAAAACATCAATCTCACCCCCTGGATTAAAACATTTATCTTCGTTTAGCTCATCAAAATCGTTCTTCATGGTTGTATCGGGCTCAACGTCAAAGCAAATCTCAACATCCGGTGGTTCCGGAAGAGGACGAGGAGATGACGGATCATTAAAATGATCAAGGTTAGATGACTCAATTTCGGGAAGGGGAAGGGGATCATTGCTAAGCAATTCTTTAAGAAAACGGATATCCCCTTCCGAGTCATAGTCATCATTCTTAATGCCCGGAGGCATTGAGTCATCGGAAGCAAGAAATAAATCGATCTCCTCCATATTAGAGTCACTATCCTCAACTGGGATAGGATATGGAGAGGGAGACTCGATAATCGTATCAACATTTTTAGAATTACGTTCTTTCGGCGGTCGTGAAGATGAATTATCATACGACAAATTCTCAACAAGACGGATTTCTTCCTCTAGATCAAAGTCGGCTTCCTCAATTCCCGGTGGAATTGGATCGATATGAGCAAGTTCGAGAAGATAACCAAACTTAGAAGAAGAATCAATCAAAGTATCTCGATTAAGCAAAGATTCGATAAGATTAGACTCGGAATTAAAGAAATGCGGATCTATCTTGGTAGACCAATGATTTCTTCAGTCATCAAAAGATGGTTCGAATACAATTTGAAATTATGTGCTTTTCGGAACATCCTATTAAGAAAGTAACTTGCCATCACTGGAGTGAAATCGTCATTAGAATCAAAGAGGAGGATTAAGAAAGTCTTAAAATCGTCACAAACTGTGCATATCACACTCCACTTTTATATAATCGGAAAAATCCTCGTATCACAATGGGATTAGGGACAAGGTTTCACAACACTAGACTTTATTACTATGTCCGTTTCCGTTTCTGAAATAAGTGTCAAGATGCTTTTCCCCCATACTTAGGAGTGTACTCAAGGTTCTTCAGTTGGCAAGTAGTCGGTGTGTGATTGATTAATCGGAAAGAAAATTTGGAGGGGTTTTTATTCAAAGGAATAGTGCTCTCCTTGTGAATAACTTTAAAATTCTGCAAACACGATGTAATACGAGTTCTATGTTTAGTCGCCTGCTCTACGATATTCTTAACTTCCTGCTTTTCCTTATCGAAATGTTGAGAATTCAAATTAATCAAGAGAAGTTTAGAATTAAGAGCACTTTCAATTAAATCATCAACATTATTATGTATACAATAAAGCTCTTTTTGTCGACAATCTTTAAGCAAATCTAGCATCGTATCTTCCATATTTTGCTTTTGCTCTTCACAAACTTTTATGCCACACATTTCTTCAATAAGTTGACGAAAGACGGGTTTCGGTGAAAATTCTTCCTTTTCTTGAGCTGCCTGCTCTTGTTCACGTAATTCTTGCTCTCTTTGAGCTACAAGTAAAGCCTCCTGCTCACGTTGTTGATTAATTCTTTTCATAAAATCTTCCATCATTGTATAAAGTTCGTTATTAAGCTGATTCAGATTATTGATGTAATGCTGCGGGGGTCCAATTTGATTAAAACTGAAAGAATTAGAATAATTGAAATTTTGGTTCATCGGTTGACACTAAAATGTCGCATGAGGACCCTCGCAGTTTTCACAAGGAAATTGTTGTGGTTGACTCAGAAAATAAAGTAGAGGTTGGTTAAATCCAAAGTCTTGATTGTAACAGGGACCCTGATTAAAGACGGGTGTGTTCCCTGTTTGACAATCAAAGCCTGGATGAGATTTCCCTCCATAAAATTCACACGAGTATGTCTCGTATTGGTATTGTGGGGGTTGGTTGAAGAAGTTCGGTGTTTCATTATAAGAATAAGGATTTGGGTCATAGACAAACTCATTTCCGGATCCTACACTGCTACAGCTCGGACAGTTTCTACCATTAAACGGACCTCCACAATATGAACAACCAAATTGGTTATACGAAGACATGTCAAAGAATTAAACGGATAAGAGGATAAAGAAGATAAGAATTAAACGAATAAGAGGATAAAGAAGAATATTTTTAGATTTTTTTTGGTTTTTTCAACAACGTATTCACAATTTATTTTAACAACGGACAATGAGATAAGACACTTAAACTTAATAATCAACTCGCTTCTCGGTAACTCTTTAAAGAGAAAAACGCACAAAGGAGCGGAGGAGTAGGAAAGCGCGAAGCTATTAAAAACCTTTCTCCTTTAGGGTCGTAGTTCGTTGAACACCCGCCTTATACCCGCCTACTTTGACTTTGAGTTTGTTTATCTTTCAAAGGTGAACCGTACCTCGCGAGAGACACAAAAGGTAAGTTTTTTGATCTTTTGGTCGGGAACTTATTAATGATAATACTTCAATGGAATGTATTATATTGATGGTGAATTTTATTTCTTTTTATGGATAATTTATTATTTTTTTGATTTATTTTTTTTGATTTTTTGATTTTTTTTTCTTATCTTATACATATACTAATAAAAGAAAAAAAAATTTGTATTTTTTTATATGAAAATAAACAAAATAACTTCACACGGAAGGATCTTCAAGCACTAATTGTCAAACGCAACGACAATCGTATACAATCCTCCCCGGCAGCGACGCCAAAAATTGACAAAGAGAAACTCAACCCTTTATATATATTAAATATAATAAATATATAATAAGAGTTAAAAACCTCAATGTAGTAAATCCGGAAGTATGATTCCCGGGTCGTTATCCCCAACGAGGAATGCAATTGAAAGTCGATTGACGTTTTGATAATCGATGCTTGAATGGAACAAGATTTAGATTAGTTTTCTAAAACTACAGGAAAATTAAGGCAAACACTTAAAAATAATTAAGGAAAAACTATTTTAAACTAAAAACGCAAAACAGGTATCCTAAAAACGCGACCTAAAAACCCTAAATTATCAAAATTAAATCCTAAAATGATCTTTTTGAATTTTATAAGTCCTAATTAACTAAAAGATAAGAACTAAGAAAACTAGACCAAAAACAAAAGTGATTAGGGCTTAACAACACTAAAAACGTGAACGGGATTCAATCCCGCTCTTTAAAAAATTAAATTTTGCAATTTTAATCCTACGAAAGCAAATCTAATTTTCCTAAGTCCTAAATGTAAAAAAGAAAAAATTTTCTAAAAAAGAATTATATTTTTTTGACTTTTTTATAATTTTTTATGAATTAAAAACGATTTTAATGAAATTAAATGTTTAAAAATACTAAACTAATTATAAAAATTCAGAAAAAAATCCTGAAAAGTGCATTGAACAATACTGGATCTAATAAAAATAAGAGTGGGAAAACAGCTTATCAAATAAGCTAAAACAACTTATTTACCAAATGGGCTAAAAATATGTATAAATAATTGATTTTGCAACAATAAACCGAAAAAGACCCAAGGGCGAGTGGTAGTGTGTGTGTTGAAAAAAAAGCTTCGGTAGATGTTGGTCGAGTCAGGAGGGGTTTCGAGCCCCTGCTCACCCCTGACTTACCAACTCCCCAATGTTTTTTTTTCTTTAAAAAGCCATTTATTACAACTTTTGTTAGAAGGACTTAAAAATAAGAAAACTTTACAAAGCAACTTTTATATAAGCCACAAATAAAGCAAATTTAAGCTGAAAAGGTGACAAAAGTAAGCTTATTAAACCTAAGCCTTAAAACACTAAACTGCTTTGGCTATTTAAGCACTAATAAGCAAATGAAAAAGAAGAATAAGCTAATACATATAATAAGCTGTACTTAATAAGCAATTTTGAACAAAAATAAGCAACTAAGATAAGCTAGAATGGCAAATTCACTAAAAAGCTATAAAACTTAAAAAAATTTAAACTAAAAGGTAAATAAACTTAAATAAGCTCTAAACTGAAGGGAATAAGCTAAAATGGGCTTAAACTAACCTAATAAGCTAAACTAAACCTAAATTAAGCAAATGCAATAAGCTAATAAGCCTAAATAAGCAAATAAGCTTTTTGGCCAAAACTGATAAACAAACAGCCAAAAGGGGACTTTTCTAGCTTAAAAATAAGATAGCAAACAGATCCTTATGGCTTAGTGGCTTATACCACTAAAAAGTTGGCCAAAAAGCTACAATAAGCAACAAAGAAAAAGCAGTTTGAAATTCAAATAAGCACTTAAAAAGCTTCATTAAAAAGCTATCTCACACAGATTCAACACTTAGAATTTTTTTGCAATCTTCATAAAACACCACTTTTGAGCTTAAAAATAAGCACTTAAACAGAACCTTATGAACTTATAACCCATAAACATATTAACTTTGGACCTCAAAGAACACATATCAACAATCAAAAGAGAGTTTGAAATTCACAATAAGCCATAGAAAGCACATGAAAAATCAATTTCTCAAAAAATTTAAACACTTAGCAATTTTTTGACATACTTGGGAAAAATGCAAACTAAAAATGCAGACCTATTGACTTTAATTCTAAGGTATTTTAACACTTGAATAAACACAAAAACATCACAAAATCTCAATAAGCAAAAGCACAACCAAATAAGCAAATAAAATGAGCTTTAACCTCACAGATTCAAACCACAAACTCTGAAAACCTTGATTTTGAGTTTTAACACTTAAAAAACTAAACAAACTGAATCTTAGGACTAATCTAAGCTAAACTAAATTGACCCAAAAGTAAAAACTTATTTTTGACCCATTTTGACCCATTTTAAAGCTTGACCCAAACACTCCTTAAAAAATGGTTTTGGCATTTTTAAAGAGATTAATGCTGATTTAAAACACAAATTCAAAAGACAAGATATTAAATAAGTTAAACAAGCAATATTAAGGAAATTTCAATAACCAATAAGCACTCAAATAAGCTAAAACAGATTATGCAATATTAAGCTACTTTAAGACAGATTTTTAAGAAAACTTTAAACAAATGATTTCTAAACTATAAGATAAGCAAGATAAGCACCAAACATTATAAGCAAACATAAATAAGCAAATATAAGCAATCAATAAGAACAAATAAGCAGTTGATTAGCAAATAAGCTAAAAATATAAAAATGAAGACTTGCAAAGCCCTTGCTTAAATAGGGAAAATGAGCTCAAAAGAGCTTATCTACAAGCTCTAGCTTATCAAAGATAAGCTAGTGACAGCAATAAGCCCTTCCCTTTTTGGCTTATCTTCTGTTTGAGCTTTTTGAGTGATTTTAGGTGAAATAAGCTTAAACTTTACAAACTATGAAATAGTTTGTAAGACTTAAGTAAACAACTTAAGAATGTTATAAAAAGAGCTTTTGTGAGCTTATAAAACAGTTTAAAAACATCAAACACTTAAAATTAAAATAAAATTTTAATAAAACTAAGCTTTCAATAAACTTCAAATCTGAGTACAAAGAAATTACAATAAGCTAATTTAAGACTAATATAAGCTGGAAAAAAAACTAAAAACTAAGTGCCCAAGGGCTTACAAATGACATCTATTTATACTAAGCAAATGAAGGTTCTAGGTCTTGTGCTTTCTTTGTGAGAGCTCCCGCGGATGTGTTTGTTGTGAGAGAGCCTTCAAAGTCTCATCATAGCCATTGAAATTGAGTAGTCCCCCAAGTCCTCCTGATCTTACCTCACATGATTTTCTGTGTCTTGTTCCTTGGACGAAATGGGGTTAGGGGATTGCCAAAGTGGCAATAAGCCCATGTGAGGTGTGTAGAGGGGTTGGTCGACAAGGTGGAGAGTAAAGGGGAATAGTGTTTTATCTGGTGTACAGGATAGGACACACGATTTAGGAGATAATGAACAGTGTTCGCGCCCCTTTTGAAGTTTGGAAAATGGCAAGAATGGACCCTGAGTTTATATAGTTTTGTATTGCCACCATAGTCCATGAAGCATTGCAAATTTGTCCTTGGGGTTATAAATGCTTACAATACCGTTAGATCCTTAGAGGACAACGGTGGTAAAGGATATAATGAGTAACTTGTTAACAGTTTATTAAGTGTTTGTTTTGGCTAGGACTTGGTCGGAGGTGTAATTAAAAAAGTGTTGGGCTTTTTTGGAGTTTTTAAGGTTTGTAATATATAAGTGGGCTGACCGAGCCCACTAGGCGGGTACAGGTGGGCCCACTTTTAACAATTTAGGTTTTCGGGTTCGGTTTTTGATGCTTTTTCCAATGCCACTTCCTGAGGTTGACTTTGACTTTGACTTTTTTGTTGACTTTGACTTTGTTTTTTTTTTACTTCTCACGGTCTTTCCGTTCTCGTGCTCGGTTATGTCATTTTGGCTTTGATTTTGTCCTTTTCTTGGATATCCATTACCTGCATAATACAAATGTAAAACATACAAATACGATCTATTTTTGGTCATTTAAGTCCGTTTTTAGTGGTCAAAGGTATGTGTAATTAAACACATACCATATAATTAAGGATTAACATGCGGTGCTTATTTTTGTCAAAATATAGGTTATAATTTTCATATTTTTATAGGATGCTTATATGAATAAGTATAGAATTTAAGTAAATTTGACGAAATTTTTCACAACACATTGATTTGATAGATAACTTGAAATTTATTCGCATAGTACAATGAGAATTCCTAAAGAAAATAGATCCTAAGATAGTTCAACTTGAATTATCACTAGTGCAAGGCGAGAAATTTTGTCTTTACGCATAGATATCAACTTCCATGTTGTTGGGTCTTGATCGCTTTTCGTCCTCCTCCTAAAGCATACATCAATATACGTGCTTCATTAACTCCAAACTGGTTTCCATGGTTTCGATTCTTTAACTCTGGACAATCCCTCCTGTAGTGCCCTTGATTTCCACATTTATAGCAAGTAATGATCCTTTGATTGTTAGTAGTAGCAGGACTCTTACAGTCTCGGGTCAAGTGGCCAACTCTCTTGTAGTTTTGCGCTTTTTACTGTACACTGGCCATTATGATGAAATTTGCATTTATTGCATAATGGAAGAGTCCCAGCATAGACTTTCTTGTTGCTTGGCTTAGTAGTCTGTGCTCTAAGCACCTTATGGCCCTTTGTTTTTGTTGAACCCTCGAGGCCTCCATATAATGGTTACCATTACACCGTTTCCCCTCTTGTGTTAGCATTCCCTACTACCTTCTTTTCTTGTTGTTTAGTCTGGCTTATTGATTCTTGAGCCATTCGGGTCTTAGTCTCATAGATGGCAATAATCTCAATAGCATTAGCCACTCGCTAGGCTACAATCTACTCAATTTCCTCAACGCTCATTCCTTGATTCATATTTGTCATTGTTTTTCAAAGTTAGAGAGTGATAAAATTAGTTTAGTTATCTAAGTCATGCTCCGAAGATGAAATGTTGCGAGATGATGTATGGTATGGGTGATCTAACAGGAGTCTCAGTGTCTCTAGGTGGTGAAATCTTTTTGGGAGGAAAGAAATATCAAAAATCAAACATTGGTGATAGTGATAACACTAGAGATGGAGGCAAAATATCCCGGTGGAGCAATAGGAGCTTGTGGTGAAATAGGTAATTCATTATCAGTAGCATCATGTGCTTGCACGAACTTCATATATGGGTCATCATAAAAAGGTGGGAGGGCTAGTGAGGCTAAAAGATCCTTAGATAAATCCCTCTGAAAAGTTAGGAGAGGTGTTTCTCGGTGAGGCTGGGAAATAGTCCGATGATGCCGAGATATAGTCAGGAGAGTGTGTAAAGGAAAAAGTATCCTTAACATCAGAATCAGATAGGATAATAATAGGATGGTAGGAAAGACATGACTATATAAAGATCATAGGGAACCATCTCTTACACCATGAACCACTTGGCAAACTAACCTGTGCAAGGGTTGAAAGTAAACCATGGTTAGGTTAAGTTAGAATATTTTGACTATAAAAAAATAGCAAGCATGCACTCTCCTTTCTTAAACACTTAACAATACATCAAAAAACTCACTTCCTCGTCCTCTCCTAACCCACCTTACAATAAGCTCACTTAAGCAAATCATGCACCAAAAATTATATATAATCTATACAACCCTTTACAGTCATCACTCCTAAGGCATGACTAAGAGTGTTTTGCTAAGCATTGGTTCAAACATTGCATGGATCAAGAAAGAAAAGGGAAGATTAGGGTTTCAAACCTAATCTTGGGTTTTTATAAGCATGTAAGCTTTGGTTTTTGAATCTAAACACTGAAAACACGGGTTTAGGAACTTGTTTTCACATTTTAACATCATCACTTAAGGTCTCCTAATTCCTTTTATACTTTTATTTCTTATGATTTATTTGTTATAATGTAAATATGGCTATATCACCACTAAGGACTTTTAATATGGGAAAGGAATTATTTTAATAATCGTTATGATTTATAAATGCCAACTTATTCTTTAAAGTCATTATGGTCATATATATCATGGAAAAGGAACGGTAAAAGTATGTTAACCTATGGAGTAGAGTATAAAACATGTATAAGTTAAATTAGGTTTTTATAAGGTTTCTTAAATCGTTCACATATGAAAATAAAGGAAAGTAATTAAATTTAACTTATTAATCATGGACACATGGAAAATTAATGATGTACGTGGACAAAATATAAGTATCACATGTGTTACAAATAGTTATTAGGGTTTCTATATTAAACTACTAAACTAATTAATACATAAAACAAGTTTTAAACACATTTTGGAAATAAATATCTTAGGGGTGTTTTGTAAACGAAAAATCATAAATGTGTTTTATGATTTTATAAAATACTACATGTCACAAGGATCGATGGGTCATAAAGAACTCGAAAAACCGATTAAAAACGAAGAAGATACGCCATTTACAAGTTTACGATAGTTAATACTTTTATAAAACTATTTTTATAAAATTTACTATTCACCACAGAAACTTATACTTTATAAACATCCATAATATGATAAAACTTTCAATTACGAGAACGTGCTCGAAAGAATCGCTAAAAACGGAGCTATAACGAATAAGATACGACAAAAACGGGTTTTACGTTAATTAAAACCTGAAAACGAGTAAAATAGCTGTTGTGAACAGTAAAAACACTATTCATCGCAGAATATCAAAAACTTGAAAATGTAATATTTTGATCACTCGTCTTACTACGAAGACGTGGACGTAAGAAACGCGAGCAACGGGCTTAAAACGACCAAATTAGGTCATTTTTACGAAAAGTATATTTATAAACGTTTTCACTTTATAAATATTATTTTACTAAAACGATTAGTCGGTGATTATGCTATATAGAATATTGAGTGGTTATCAAAGTGCTATAATACTAGGGAGTTTCATAATGAGGCCTCTTCGGATGGCGTATCGACGAGTTGTTGGATTTACGATTTAAAGTGTCCTAACTCCTCGTACGTCATGTCATGACCTCTTTAATTATGATAGCCCGAACGATAGTACGATGTAACAACTATAAGATTATATTCAATGTTATTAATTTAAGTACTCAGTACTTATACGACCTTAATTTAAATAGGTTGCATCTATCGTCTTGCGTGACGTTTTATCTGTGATTATTTTGGACTATCTGAACTCAAGGTGGTTTCAAATCCCCACTTTACAGTTTTACTAATTTACAATTAATTGGGGGGAAACATGTTTTTGTTTTATAAATTGGACCAAGTGTTAAAAGTATATTGATTATGTGTTTTCCTAAGTAGCGGATAACCCTCCTGAGCCCTTATCATGACTAGTCAATGCCTATATGTAGATGTAATTCGCATTAATGTTAGCGCGAATATATAATAAATTGATCTAAATTGGATCAACCTCTCACTCCGTTGGGTGGATTAAGCTATCACCGGGAACGAAACGGTTGAACATGTCGACTAGATGTTGCCGGGTTACAACATCTGTACGGCAAAATAACATCTAAAATATCAAAATACAGGTTGGAGCTTCAGTGTCAGTAGCTTAGTGCAACATAATCTGGTTTGTGATTGTTAGTCAATATGTTGTAACATCACGGTAAAGTCTTGCGTCCTGCATAATTTAGATACATAAATCTATAATTCACTAACAATTTTGTCGACCGTATTAAGCAATGTTTTTCCAGGAGGTCCAATAGGCGACAGGTGCCAAGGCTGCAATTGGATTATGTTTTGGATTGCACTGTAAAATGATTTATTATGCATCATGTTTTGGGAATCTATGTTAACTTTTGTAATATTACAACAAAGAACAAGTAAAGCGTTTAAAGCTTTTTAATATGTCTTTGAATTAAATCACTGTATCAATTTAAATGACTTTTGAGTCCTTCTTATATATACTTGTGCTGTTGATCTTGAAGAAACAGCCCCGTAATCCTTATTCCGCTGCGTACCTATTTGGGGGTGTTACAGAGATTGGTAAAACAAGAGCCAAGGTTTATAAGAGAACCAGGTCAAAAATGCTTTTGCTGGACAATAACCATTATATCAACATGTATAAACATACAAAATGGTTTTTACCGGGCTATTCATATACAAATTATTGCATTTAGTCGTAGGCTAAATACATGGAAAATTGATATACTGTTTATAATTAAGTATATAAATAATCGTCTTATATTAATAACTTTATATAAGCTAATTTTGATTTCAGATACTATCATGTCCAGATTCTGAGCAATCTAATAAATCTAACGGTTCATAACATCAAGTATCTGGAGAGGACGATCCAGACATCCGGTTCACCAGGAGTTCGATGGACCACCTAATAATGCCTTGAGTTCCACGCATCGCCGTGGACTAAAGTGAAAACGGTACATACCTGGCCCTGAGAAACCACCATCACCAGACTTACGGTGCCTGGCCTGTGAGAAGCCAGAGCAGGCACCAACCTTCACCTATTACATACCATTTGTTTCAGGATCCCCTGTTTTAACTCCGACAGATTCTTACCAGTGGAACGATGAGGTATTTCCCGGCTGAGGAGCAGCCAATGCCTGCTGCTGACAATGCGACCTACTCACAGTCACCAGGTGTAAAAACCTGGAGTCCGATCTGAGGAGGATACCGAGGAGGATGACGAGGGAGATCCTGAGGAGGATCCAGCCGAACTATCCAACTGACAGAGGAGAAATGACGATGATGATGAAGATTTCAGAGGAGGAGAGCACTTAGCTTTCTGCCAGACCCTGCAGCTGTTGCTTATCACTGACCAGGAACCCATACCTTGCTTATCGCGTCACGGCTTAGGATGTCCATCCGACCCAGGCGCCCAGCACCGTACCTCTCCGATAAGTTGCTGAGAAGATTTGTTAGCCTTACCTACTCCTTCCACCATCACCTCTCCTCTCCATACTCATCGCCACTGATAAATCCATATATACCCTCTCCGCCATAACCTTATAGCCATCACCACCACCCAAATGGCCCTACATATGTTGAGGGGATCTCTGGGATCCCGACTGCTGGGATGACAGAGAGATGCACTAAATACCAACTCCTGTTCATGAGACTGAGATGCCTGAGATTGTGTTTACCTTTACCGCTTCATTTAAGAGGCCGCAACGTACTACACCTGGTCCTGGATTCGATTGGGGAAGAGTTTCATCAGCAGCTGGTGCCTGTGCTAAGACACGTTTGTACCGTGAACCACAGCTGAGGCATACCTTTATATGGATTTGCTAAGATGTTATCTCCGCTCTAGGACGCCAGACTTCCCTAAAGAAGTAGGCTATAGGATTACGGATACATGGGATGACCTGTGAGGAGCCATCCAGGAGAATTGCACTCGCACCACCCTAGAGGGGGTCAACCAAGAGTTACTGAGTTGGTTACTACTGATGAACCAGGAGGATTGAGATCATATATTCTCACTGGATGAATGCACGATATGACCGAGGGCTCTAGTATAGACCCGAGTCACATGTTGTATACAGGGATAAGCCATTCCATAGAAGCACAGCACTTCTGAAAGAGGAGGAGGACCAAAGATTAATCTTCGTGCCCTTGGGCACGGTCGAGTTGGATTGTTCTTACGATCAGGAATATTCTGAGGCTATATCACTTCGAACTAACGGACATAGGCGTCAGCAGGCCGAGATCACTGAGTTGCAGGCAGCAGACCTTTAAGGAGACAGTCGGTGAATTTCAGATCTTTAAAAGCATACTATCGGAGACAAAGGACAGTATATGGAGGCACTAAAGATATTGAAGAAGCCTCAAGACTTCAGAAGATCGAGCTTTAGAGACAAGCAGAATGGACCTGCTAAGGATCCTGCAAAGCCAGAACTACAGAGGAGGCCCAGTAGCATTTCTTAACTGGTTATGAACTGTAGCTACTATGCAGTCCTTTTAAGTATTATGGTGTTTATTCCTAGCTAGCAAACTGTATAGGTCTTTTGTTTGTCTAGCTAACTCTAGTATTAATCTTTTTGTTCATGTATCGCTACTTTGATACAGCTAACATAATACTAAGAATTCGAGTATATCTCGTCTAGTATGGCTTTAGGGTTATTTTTGTCTTGTAACCTAATGTTGTGATCGTTTTGTATTTAAACCAATCATGTATTATTTTGTTTCCCATGTTTATATATGGAAAGATAGATTTATGTTTTTATAATGAATCGAATTTATTGTGAATGAATTTCGTAATTTGTTAATTTCAATATTGTTGTGTATTTCACCAAGTGTTGTGTTCCGTTTTATTTATTATGTATACACTCGTGTATGTTAATATTTTATGAATCTAAGGGTATTATTTTTCATTGTGATTTAAAAGAAAATGCACCAAGAGGGATAGCCCACAAGGCCCAACCACGAGGTTAAACCTAGGTACAACTCCCCCACCAGTCCTCATACCCTCATAATTCATACCGCCACTTCGGTCACCAGTGCCCGAACTTTCAGGCCATGATCGACGAGGGTGTCACTGCAGTAATTGGCACACGTGCTACGACCCGAAATGGGCGATGATAGCCATGCTGCTGTTAAACCTGTTGTGTGTAGAAGGAATTAAGCGGCAAAATCTGGAGAGCACCTATCAAGACTTCATGAAATGTCACCACCCATATTCTTCAGGGCACAGAAGGAGTGGTAGACTTGACCTACTTTGTTTGTGAGGATGGAAACCGTGTTTCGCATAAGTAACTGGCAACCGGTTGAGATGAAGTGAAGTTTGCCACATGTACTCTTATTGGGAACTATGGCTCTAAACATGGTAGAACACACATGCTAGGATAAGTGACTTACGTGTGAGGTTTGCTTACGTAATGACATGACTGACTTGAAGAAGAAGATGATTACTTAAATATTGAACCGAAGGAATTAAATCAAGAAGAATTGAGGCAGAAATTGTGGAACCCTAAAAGTACAAGGCACCGACGGAGTAGCGTGGTAGCCTACAACCAACGTTTCCAGGAACTGGCATTGCTGTGTGACAGGATGTTCCCTGAAGAGACTGACAAAATTGAAAGGTATGTCGGTGGGATGCCCGACCTGATTTACTCAAGTGTTGTGGCATCGAAGCCGAAAACCATGCAGGAGGCTATTGAGATGGCGACTGAATTGATGGATAGGAGAATTAACACTTTTGCTGAGAGACAGGCAGAAAACAAGAGGAAGTTTGAAGACACTCCTCGAAATAACCAAAACCAACAACCAAACAAAAGGCAGAACACAGGCAGGGCTTATGCTGCCGGGAACGGTGACAAGAAACCGTATGAAGGGACTAAACCTCTATGTCCCAAGTGTAACTTCAACCATTACGGTCCTTGTATACCAACATGCAATAACTGCAAGAAGCTTGGCCACCTGGCCAAGGACTGTAGGAGCCGGCCTGCAACTGCAAATAACAACAACAACAACCGCAATAACAATAACAACAACAACCGCAACAACAATAACAACAACAACCGCAACAACAACAACCCGAGAGCCCAAGGGGCAAATACCAATGCCATCGTTTGCTTTGAGTGTGGGGCTCCAGGCCACTTCAAGAAGGACTGCCCCCAGTGGAAGAACAAGAACCAGGGAAATGGCAACGCTGTAGCCAGGGCTTATGCAGTGGGAGTTGCAGGGCAAAACCCAGACAACAACGTTGTGACGGGTACGTTTCTCCTAAACAACCGTTGTGCTTCCATTTTATTTGATACTGGTGCAGATAGAAGTTTCGTGTCTACTCAATTTAGTACTTTGATTAATATAGCCCCCACTACATTAGATCATGGTTATAACGTTGAATTAGCTGATGGTAGAATAATTTGGGTAAATACGGTATTACTGGGTTGCACGTTAAATTTTCTGAACCATCCGTTTCACGTCGACCTAATGCCTGTAGAAATGGGTACTTATGACGTCATAATTGGCATGGACTGGTTGACGAAATACCAAGCCGTTATTGACTGTGCTAAGAAGATCGTTCGTATTCCCTTTGGGAGCGAAATCTTAATTTTTCATGGAGACGGAAGTAGAAATAAACGCGGGACTCGATTAAACATCATCTCGTGCACCAAGGCCCAGAAGTATCTGCTACAAGGATGTCACGTCTTTTTGGCACATATTACCATCAAGGAGACTGGAGACAAGTCAAAGAAGAAGCAACTGCAAGATGTACCGATCGTCAAAAATTTTCCCGAAGTATTTCCCGAGGACTTGCCAGGTCTTCCACATACCAGACAAGTGGAATTTCACATCGATCTAGTACCTGGTGCTGCACCTGTAGCACGGGCACCTTATCGATTGGCCCCATCAGAAATGAAAGAATTGGCGGATCAACTACAAGAGCTTTCCGACAAAGGCTTTATAAGACCTAGTTCGTCACCATGGGGAGCTCCAGTTCTATTCGTCAAGAAGAAAGATGGATCGTTACGGATGTGCATAGATTATCGGGAACTAAACAAACTAACGGTGAAGAACCGTTATCCGCTACCAAGAATTGATGACTTATTCGATCAACTTCAAGGGTCGAGTGTCTACTCGAAGATCGACCTAAGGTCAGGTTATCACCAATTGAGGGTTCGAGAAGAAGACATCTCGAAGACTGCCTTCAGAACTCGATATGGACATTATGAATTCCAAGTTATGCCGTTTGGTTTGACCAACGCACCTGCTGTGTTTATGGACCTCATGAACCGAGTGTGCAAACCTTATCTGGACAAATTTTTAATTGTCTTTATTGACGATATTTAGATCTATTCCAAGAACAAGCAAGAGCACGAAGAGCATCTGAAGATAATATTGGAGTTGTTGAAGAAAGAGGAGTTGTATGCAAAATTTTCCAAGTGTGAATTTTGGATTCCCAAAGTACAGTTCCTCGGTCACGTGATTGATAATAAAGGCATTCATGTGGATCCAGCCAAGATCGAATCCGTTAAAGATTGGGCATCTCCTAAGACACCAACGGAGATTCGTCAGTTTTTAGGTCTTGCTGGGTATTATCGACGATTCATTGAAGGGTTTTCAAAGATCGCCAAACCAATGACCAAGCTCACTCAAAAGAAGGTCAAGTTTGAGTGGGGTGACAAACAAGAAGCAGCGTTCCAGTTATTGAAGCAGAAGTTGTGTAGTGCACCAATTCTGGCTTTACCCGAAGGAAGTGAAGATTTTATCGTATACTGCGATGCTTCGATCAAGGGTTTGGGCGCTGTGTTGATGCAAAGGGAAAAGGTTATTTCTTATGCATCACGCCAGTTAAAGATCCATGAGAAGAACTATACTACTCATGATCTGGAACTTGGAGCAGTAGTGTTCGCTCTAAAGATTTGGAGGCACTATCTGTATGGTACCAAGTGTACGGTGTTCACTGATCATAAGAGTTTACAGCATATTCTTAATCAGAAGGAATTGAACATGAGACAACGCCGATGGTTAGAGTTGCTTAGTGATTACGATTGCGATATTCGTTATCACCCAGGGAAGGCAAATGTCGTTGCTGATGCTTTGAGCAGGAAAGAACGGGAACCACCGTTAAGAGTTTGAGCTTTAGTCATGACTATTAGCTTGGATCTTCCTAAGCAAATCTTGAATGCTCAGACTGAAGCACGGAAACCAGAGAACATCAAGAATGAGGATGTTGGAGGTATGCTGATTGAAAATGCTAAATTTCCAGAGGCACTTAGAACAGAAAAGTTGGAACCTCGTACGGATGGAACCCTATGCCTCAATGGCAGGAGTTGGTTACCTTGTTATGATGATTTGCGGACTGTGATCATGCACGAGTCCCACAAATCGAAGTATTCTATCCATCCAGGTTCTGAGAAAATGTATCAAGACGTAAAGAAGCTATATTGGTGGCCCAATATGAAAGCTGATATCGCCACCTATGTTAGCAAGTGCTTGACCTGTGCTAAGGTCAAAGCCCTAACATCATAGGACATATCGGGTTTGTTGTGTAGCAACCAGAATACTCATGGGAAGTGGGACAATATCACGATGGATTTTGTCACAAGCCTCCTAATAGTCATCACAAAGGTATGACACCATTTGGTCAAATCTGTTGAACCTTCTACAAAGTCCACAATCTTATACCATGAAAAAAACTGTCCCCTCTAGAGAAACTAGTGAGCAATATATACCTAAGGAGAAGTATTAACAAGGATGGAATACCGGTCTCGATTATTTTGTAGATCGTAGACCCTGACGTTCTGCATCAAATTTCGGGAGGTCACTTCAGAATAGCTTGGTCACAAGTTTAGATATAGTACGGCATATCATCCGCAAACTTGGACGGATCAAAGTGAGAGAACCATACAAACCTCTCGAAGATTTCTGCTTCGAGCTTGTATGATCGACTTTGGAAATGGTTGGGTGGGTTAAACCATTGCCATTAGTCGAGGTTTTCATACAATAACAGTTATCATGCTAGCAGTAAGCTGCACCCTTTGAGCACTTTACATAGAAAATTCGTTCGCCTGTTTGTTGGGCTAGGGTTGGAGAAGACAACTCACTCGTACCATGAGATAGTACAAGAGACGACTGAAAAAACATTCAAGTTAAGCAAGAATGCAAGCCGCTAGTGATCGCAAAGAGCTATGCAATTTGAAGCGTAAGCCAATGGAGTTTGAGTTGGAGATAAATGATGCTCAAGGTTTTCGCCTTGAAAGGGGTTGTACGATCCTTGCAAACGAGGGAAATTCAAATCCCCAGGTTTTGCGTTGGACCTTTAAAGGTATAAAAAGGATTGGAGACGTTGCGCATACAATCTCGTAGCTTCCTGAGGAGCCTGACAGAGTTTCCATAATAACATTTCACGTAACCAACTTAAAGAAGTGTCCATGCCGGACGAACCCGTTAGGCCGTATCCGTTGGAATGGACTCCATATTGCTTGACAAGCTTCAGTTTGTCGAGGACACCTATAGAGATCAAGATCATGAAGTTAAACGGTTAAGCGAAGGGAAAGCCAGTATCCCAGTATCAAGGTTCGAAGGAACGCACAAAGAGTGGTCCTGGAGATATAACGTGGTTAACGCAGAGGATCAATTCCGGAGAAATACCCACATCTGTTTCTCAAAGACCGGGCCGTCGTCAAGGCTGCGTCTAAGCCTTGAGACAAGGCTCATCCTACCAGGGGAGACAATAACACCACGTGTTTTAGGACGAATTTACGTACGTTCATAAAGTCACATTTATTTTTAGTAATTGAACGCGTTTGTTTTAATAAAATCTTTAACGTTAAATTTTATATCCCCCCACCGCCCCCCGTTTTAAGCTAAAAATGATCAGTTAACATAACGGGCATCCAAGCAATTTATTGTTTACGTCAAACAGGGTTAAGCAATTATTGTGAGAATAATTATTAATGTTTCACAAGTTACTTTATCGGATACGTGAAAGTGTTTACGTTTCGCGATAAATGACAATTAGGTTTTTCCCGGAACCCTAAAAATTAACGTACGCTTCAACAAATACCTACGTTTATATACAATGATCAAAGTTTATAAAACTTTATGCATATGTATATATATATACACGTCTCATATGTTTATACAAAATAACAAATACTTTACAAAATACCAAGACATTACAAGTATACTTTATATAAAAACTACACTTTACATTTTTATATAAACTTTACTTATACTTTCTTTTATAAAAATACACAAGTAACATATGCATTATATAAAAGAAATAAAGGAAAAACACCTCTCTTGATATCATGGGATGATTCCCATTAGGAGGAACCAAGAGACCAAGGCATTTAAGCCCTTGTTTCCCTCTTGGTGTCCCCTTGAAACCCACGGCACCATGTCCCTCCCCCCTTGGACTTTCTAGTCAAACATTGCAACTAGAAATATCTTATAACTCTTCCTATATATATTCATGCATGCATAAGTGAAGTTTCATACTCTTTTACTTAACAAAATTACTCTTTTTCTCTCCTTTCTCTCCCTAAAGGCCACGGCCAAATATCCATCCCTAAGCAATCCATACAAAACTTTTATACAATCCATACAACCCTTTACACATCAATCCTAAGGCACACTAAATCATTTACAAGCCTTGGATCACCATTTGCAAGGATTAAAGAAGAAAAGGGAAGATTAGGGTTTCAACAAACCTAATCTGGGTTTATAAGCTTGAAAGCTGGGTTAAGTCTAAACCATACGGGTCTTACTGCAATTCATATGTTCACATCTCATACATCACTCCCTAAGGTCTTCCTAATTCCTTCATACTTTTATTTATTATGATTTTATGTGTTATATGTTAATTATGGCTAAATTCCCACTAAGGACTTTTTAATATGTAAAATGAGTTTTCACTTATGTTTATGAATTTATGCACTTATTCTTATGTCATATGGTTATATATATCATGGAAAAATGAATGTAAAAGTATGTTAACATATGGTTTAAGTATAAACATGTTTAGGTTAAATTATAAGATTACTTAATCTTCACATGTGAAAATAATGGAAATAAATTGTTAAACTTATTACAATGAATTTATAAGGACTATGGATGATCTTGGACATTATTATAAGTATCACATGTTTCAAAATAGTTAATTATGGTTTCTATCTTAAACTAAAAAACGAATTAAATACATAAAACAAGGTTTTTATAAAGTTATACACATAAATACTTAGGGGCTGTTTTAAATCCGAATCATACAGTAAGTTTGACATAAAATAATAATAATACGGTCACGTGACAGTTCTAAAATGATAAGAGAACTCTAAAAACCATTATAACGAAAAAGATACGTTTAATTACGATTTACGACTATAAATACTTTCTATAAAAACTAATTTTTATAAAAGTTACTATTCATTACAGAAACTAATTCTTTAAAACCATCCTAAACTATGATATAACTTTTAATACGAGACGATACACGAAAGAATTCACTAAAAAACGGAACTATAACGAATAAACAACGACATTTTCGATAATTAAAGTTTATAAAAGTAATTCTATAAACTATGAAACAGTAGAAAAATCACTATCATCATGGGACTTATCTATTATAAAATAAAATACATCTTTTAATCACAAAGACTACTCGAAGGAATCACTAAAATCGCGATAAAACAATAGTTATTACGAATAACAAGTTCTTACGTTAATTAAAACTAAAAACGATAAACTAGCTGTTGTGAACAGTAATTTTACTATTCATCACAGAATCTTAAAAACTTGAAAATATAAAGCTTGATCACTCTTCTTACACGAAGACGTAGACGTAAGGAAACGCGAGCAACGACTTAAAACGACCAAGTTTAGGTCATTTTTTACAAAAATGTTATTAATAAAACGTTTTCACTTTTATAAATTATATTTTAACAAAAAGAAAACAATAAAAACGATTATCGGTGATTATCTGCTATATGAATATTAATTGGTTATCAAAGTACTATAATACTAGGGAGTTTCGATAATGAGGCTCTTCGATGCGTAACGACGAGTTTATGGATTACAATTTCTTAAAGGTGTCCCTAACTTCCTCTTGAAAACGTCATGGTCATTACCTAAACTTATCCTTATTACAAAGCCCCCGAACGATATCACGATGGTTAACAACTATAAGATTATATTCCAAATGTTATTAATAAAAGTACTGCGTAACTTATACTGACCGTTATTTAAATAGGTTGCATCTAAACGTTTAAGCGTGACTTTATCGTTTTATCTGTTGATTATAATTGGTCTTTCAGTAAACTCAAGGCCCACTTTTTACAGGTTTACTGATTGTTACCTTTAAACAATTTATTGGGGTGAAAACATGCTTGTTTATATAACTTGGACGCAAATTTTTAAAGTATATTGATATGTTGTTTGCCTAAGTAGCGATAACCCTCCTGAGCCCATTATCATGAACTGTCAATTGCATAGATGTAGTTGTAAATTGGGGGCATTCTGTGAGCGCTAATGTAATAGAAAAATCTATTAGTATTAACCTCCCGTTTGGGTGATTAGCTATCACCTGGAATGAACTTGACCATGGTCGGACATGGATGTTGCGGGTTATACAACATCTGATACGGGCAAAATAACTTGCTAAAATAGCAAATATAGGTTGATGCTTCCAGTGTCATGAGCTTAGTGCAACAGTAATCGGTTTGTGATTGTTGGAATATGTTGTAACATTACGGTGAAAGCCGTTGCGTGTCCCTGCATAATTTAAATACATAAACCTATGAATTCACCAACATTTTTGTTGATGTTTTAAGCAATGTTTTCAGGAGGTCAATAGGCACGAGGTGCCAAGGATGCATTGGATTACATTTTGGATTGCACACTTAAAGATTTATGTGCATCATATTTTGGGAAATGTATTGTTAGCTTTTGTTAATATTAACAGGAAAATGTAAAGCTCTTATGCTTTTGGATTATTCTATAATTAAATCCAATTTATCATTTTAAAAAACTTTTGTGTCGTTCTTATATATATCTTGTGCTGTTGATCTTGAAGTAACAAGCCCTGGTCCCTTATTCCGCTGCGACCCATTTTGGGGGTGTTACACAAAGGATTAGTGTTAGGATTGAGATTAGGGCTTAGGATTAAGGTTTAGGGATTAGTTTTAGGTTTAGGGTTTAGTTTTTAGTTAAAAGTGAAATTATGGTTTAGGGTTTTATTTTTAGGGTTTAGGGTTTTAGATTAGGGTTTAGGATGAATTAGGGTTTACGTTTAAGGTTTAAAAGTCATGCATTAAGTGCTTATACCTTGTACTAAAATGGTGGTAAAGTTTAAACATAATTTAGGGGCTTAAATAACCTAATTAGGTTTTTAGGCATTATTGACTTGATCATTGAGCTTAAATGAGTTGTACATTGACTTAGAGGGGAAATTTGATTCAAATACGGTGCATTGTACACTTGTACATATGCTTGAAAGGCTTGTACATTCATTTTATATGTACACATTATATATAATTAGGGTTTTGATATAAACGTTAACGTTTAATGCTTGTTTTGGTATAACATTTTGAAAAGTACGTTAAATTGATAATGTACTTGGTAAAAATGATATTAAGATATAGACTTGACATATTAGAATGTTTACATGATATAAACATAGATTTAGATGGCATTGATAGAGGTTGCGTGAGCTCGTTTACTTTAGAGATGCAAGTTACGTTGCATTATGAGATAAAGCAAAAAATTTCCCTGTAAGAAGGTGATATATTTATAATAGATGGATATTACAGTGCATCTAATTTAATAGATGGATATTTACATTGATGAAAATTGTAGGTTGTTATAGTCCCCCATCCTTATAGAAATCTCGTCCCGAGATTTAATTGGATTTTAAAGAGATGCTGGAAAATAGATGAGGATATTTGGCACGAATTTCATCTTCGCGTTCCCATGTAAATTCTGGTCCTCTCTTAGAGTTCCATCGTACTTTGACTATAGGAATACGACTTTGTCTTAGTTGCTTGATTTATCGATCCATAACTTCCACTGGTTCTTCCACAAGGTTGAGTTTTTCATCGAGCTGAAGCTCTTTTATTGGAATGACGATAGATTTGTCAGATAAGCATTTCTTTAGATTAGAAACGTGGAAAGTATTGTGGACATTCTTGAGCTCTTCAGGAAGCTCTAGTTTGTATGCCACTGGACCGAGTCTTCTAAGAATCTTAAATGGTCCAATATACCAGGGATTAAGCTTTCCTCGTTTTCCAAATCAGACGACACCTTTACGAGGTGATACTTTTAACATAACACGATCTCCAACGTGAAAATCTAAAGGCTTTTGCCTTACATTGGCGTAACTTCTTTGCCGATCTCTAGCAGCTTGCAAGCGTTGTCGAATTTGCACTATTTTCTCAATGGTTTCATGAATTATTTATGGTCCTGTAAGTTGAACATCTCCAACTTTGTCCCAGCAAACAGGTGATCTGCACTTTCGACCATAGAGTGCTTCAAATGGTGATGCCTTAATACTAGCATGATAACTGTTATTGTAAGAGAATTTCACCAATGGTAAGTGTCTTTCCCATCCTTTTCCAAAGTCTATGACACAGGCTCGAAGCATGTCTTCGAGTGTTTGGATGGTTCTTTCACTTTGTCCATCAGTTTTGGGATGATATGCCGTACTCATGTCTAATTGAGTACCCAAGGCACTTTGTAATGATTGCCAGAATCTGGATGTGAAATGATTGTTACGATCCGAGATGATGGATATTGGCACACCATGCCGAGAGACTATTTCTTTGATGTACAACCTGGTAAGGGTTTCCATACTATCTGTCTCTCGGGTAGGTATGAAATGTGCGGATTTTGTAAGGCGATCGACAATGACCCAAATTGTGTCATGTCCGTTTGATGTTTTGGGAAGTTTTGTAACGAAGTCCATTGTTATTCTTTCCCATTTCCACATAGGAATCTCTGGTTGTACCAGTAAGCCGGATGGCTTCTGACATTCTGCCTTAACTCTAGAACATGTCAAACATTTGCCAACATATTCCGCGATGATTGCCTTCATGTTAGGCCACCAATAGAGTTTCTTTAGATCCTGGATACATCTTGTCAGAACCTGGGTGAATGGAATACTTTGATTTATGAGATTCATGCATGATTAAGTCTCTCAAATTACCAAAGAGTGGTAACCAACTTCGATTCTTGATACAACGAGTTCCATCAGGACGTATTTCAAATGCTTTGTCCATTCCTCGTAAGTTCTCAGCTTTGAGGTTTTCTTCTTTGAGTGCTTGTGTTTTGGGCTGAGGATTGTGATGGTAAATTTTTGGATGAAGGGTCCATAACTAATGATCTGACTCCGAGTTGGATTTGATTCGTTCCTCTGGCTTTATAGGCATCTGCTACAACGTTTTTTTTGCCTTTTTCCCAGATGGTAGTGAATCTCACAATCGTAATCTGCAAGCAATTCTAACCAACGACGTTGTCTCATGTTCAACTCTTTTTGATTAAGAATATGCTGAAGACTTTTATGATTAGTGAACACAGTACACTTTGTGCCATACAGATAGTGTCTCCAAATTTTAAGAGCGAACACTACTGCTCCTAATTCGAGGTCGTGTGGTTTAGTTTTCTTCATAAGGCTTAAGTTGTTGGGATGCATATGCAATAACTTTTTCTCTTTGCATTAACACTGCTTCCAGCCGTTGATGTTGAAGCATCACAGAAAACTCTCGCTCTCAACGAGCGTGACGAGAGAAGGAGCGCTTCGGGTAGGCGAAGGGGGCAAAGTATTGGCCTTTTTCATTAGTATTGGAAAGCTGACTCTTGGTCTTCTCCCCAGATATACTTCTTGTTTTTATGGGTTAATTCAGTCAAAGACTTTTCGATCTTTGTTAGGATATCATTTCATCACCTCAAACACAAAAATAAGAAAAATAGATTTTAGAGAGAGAAAGTAAAAAAGAAAGAAAAATGGTTACTTGTTCCACAAAAGAAAAATGAGAAGCAACACCCTCTCCACACTTGGAGAGTGCTTAAATAGTTACAAGGATGGACTATACTTGAGGGCTTTGTGTTGGGCCAGTTCATAAAACAAATGGGCTTGAGCCCGACAACTAGGCCCAACTAGCTTAACTAAACTCCCGAAAACTACGTTTTCCTATACAAGGCTCGGGATTGTTTAATGACCATCACTTTACTAAATATCACGGCTAACAATCTCCCCCTAAGGGGTGGTCATTCAATTGTGGATCCTTCTTGTGACGTCTTGAGTCTTGGAGCCTTGTATTCTTGGGAATTCCTTTTGAAGATCCGTTTGCATGCTTGTGATCTTTTAGGGATATTTTAGGGGATAATAAGGGTGTACAAGAAGGTAGGCTGTATATCGGGGGGCTGTGGGGGGGCGCTGGTGGGAGGAGTGGGGGTGCTTGGTAGCTAGGGGGCTGGGGGGGGGGAGACAATATTTTGAGTTATCCTTGAATCTTTATGCCTCCTTGCGATCTTGTGTCTCCACCCTCATGCTCAAGGATCTGAAAGCTTGCTAACAAACTCCTTAACTTTTCCTTTTAACATGATTACCTTTACAAGACAAAATGTTTCGTATGAGGAAGTGCTTGTACATCAGAGATTGCGGAAGACTTTGATAGATTGAGCTTTCATCATGAATTAAATCCTTTGTAGGATAAGCAGAGGTCTTGAATCTTGACTCGTTATGGACGAGAAGCTGCTACCGTAAAGAAAACCTACAATATAGGTTTTTAGAGGATAAACATTATAACGAAAGTGATTTGTCCACTCGCGAATATGGTTGCAATAAAAACACGGTTCCCCGTTATCAGTATAGAATATACTGCTTATCAGGTAGAATTCAAAAGAATCTCCTGACAGGGTATCGCAGCTGCACTACCGTTCTCGTTACCGAGCAGCTCAAAGCAGACAACACGTAAGAGTGAATCAGATAGTTTACTATCTTTCTGGATTGAGTCGTCAAATCATATTAAAAACTGGGAACAAGTTTTGATTCATGGTAGAATCGCACACATCGTTTCTTTCCCAATGTCACAAGTTTGATTCATAATAGAATCTCGCAAGCACCTACCAAGAGCTTGTTTTGATGTTGGCTTCCAAGAAGGATCATCTCACTGTGAATACTAAAAGAGTATCACTCTGATGATTCTGGCAACTTATCACAAGGATAAAGCGTATGGGGGGGGGGGGGGGGGGGGGGGGGGGCGGGGGGGGGGGGGGTGGGGGGGGGGGGGGGATGGGGGGGGGGGGGGGGGGGGGAGGGGGGGAGTGGGGGGGGGGGGGGGGGTGGGGGGGGGGGGGGGGGGGGGGGGGGAGGGGGGGTGGGGGGGGGGGGGGGGAAGGGGGGGGTGGGGGGAGGGGGGGGGGGGGGGGGGGGGGGGGGGGAGGGGTGGGGGGGGGGGGGGGGGTGACTTAATGATACCAAATGTTGTATAATGAGTGACAACATTTTGTATATTGGAATTTGTGTTGAGATTTTGATTGATCTCGTTGGCTCAGACCTATAAGTTGCACATTTGGATATTTGGTAAACGGGCTGGAGCGGACCGCCACCTATCAATATCAACGATCTCGAATGAAAAAGAGCCGATAGAAATGTTTGATCTCCGAGAGAAAAGACCAAAAATCTTTTGAGAGATTCTGAGTGGCTAGGGAGGGTTGTGCATTGCATCACTGGGTCCATGATGACTTGTCTTCAATATCAGAATCATCTTTGTGAATACCGATAGATTATGCATTGACCCGGTTTCTGCCTAAGTTGTATGGAGGTGCTTCCTTTCTTTTTTCACCCTTTATCCTTACAATTCATTTTTCATTCTTCAACCCCATTCAGTGCATACCGCGACTTCAATGACTATACCTTGTTGGATTATTCCAGCACTAGCACCATCGCAGTCGCACAATTCCCTATTCTCACTTTACTCCTTTTTTCAATCATACCTAGGAACTTTCTACTCTATCTAATGGAGTGTTCCTGGGGCAGATCCCTCACGGTTCTGGCTGGATCATGGAACGAATATACCTAACCTTAACCGCCTTATAACTCCTGAGAAATAACATTGTGTCGGTACTTTGAGATCTTGCCATGAAGATCCATAAAACCATTTGAATGAAAAATCAATCAACGTTTCTGAGAAATCCATTTGAGACACATTTGAGTGGTTTCCAAGTTTACCAAAACGCATCCCCCTATACATATGCACCATATATGAAAGAGATTTGCACAGGCGAAGTTTAGGAACGCACATATGATTGAAGATCGTATCCGTTATTTATCCGTATTGATCACATTTTTAAACACTATTCTCCCCTCAAAAATTTGCATATGTTTTTACTATATTTTGACAATTAGTGAATTAAAAACAAGTTAATGTCTGGAATTCACATGAGCCTAACAAAGTCTGGGAGAACAGGAGTGCATGCAGAAGGAATCATATTATTATACTCCCCCTCAATTATAGAATAGATTGAAAACTTGGAGTGGGAGTTTGTTGGCACACAATTTTGAAAGAATTTGAAATTTCGGGGGGGGGGGGGGGGGGGGGGGGGGGGGGGGGGGGGGGGGGGGGGTGGGGGGTTTGAGTATGTCTTGAAAAATTGTGCTCAACAGAAAATAGTGAGATATATCTTTATTACCATCATGATTTCCATAAAAAAACTTCTCTTGAGCATTCAAAACTTTGAATGTTTTATATGAACCATATGCTCAAGACCGAGAAGATATGAGCTTCCCGTTGTTTAGGATAAATGAACATAAATGAACATTTTCCTTTCTTTGGAGACCGAGTCCTAAGCTGACATTTACTTAGAAGTCGTTGAGAGAAAAAAAAATGACATGTTTTGAAAGCATTTGAAACTCTCGCTCGAACTTCATTTATTCACCTGTGTTAATATTAATCAACATTTCTAGGTGCGCAAATGTTATCGATTGTCGAGAGACATGTCGGAGAAGATTCTTTTTGTGTTTTTGAAATTTTTTTTGATTTTGTATTGTTTTAAAAGTTTATATAATAAAATATATATATAATTTTTTTATATTTTGTTTTTCCTTGGTTTTATAAAACAAATAAAAGAAAGATCAAAAATATTTACAATCGAAAAAGGGGTTTTTCCATCAGCAGAGATAGTTGTTGCTAGAGTTGAAGTAGATGAAGTTGAATCTTGTTGTTGTTGACATTTATCGGATGCATCAGCAGTAGTAAAGCGGAAGACTTTGAAACAACTTGATTTTCTCCATTTGATAATTCGTCGAACAAATGACCGAATAGACTTTCCAACTCTACCATCGATGTCATGACTATCATATCTACTGAAGTGAAAACGAGAAGATTTCTCTTCTTTTTAAGGTAAAGCGCACTGAAGCGTACACTCCCCTTTTTCTTTGAAGAACGGGTTGCAATTTACTTTATTAAAACCATGACTGAGCTAACAAACTTTGAATGTTTTGATACTAGCTCAAGACCGAAAAGATTTCTCTTTTCGTTGTTAAGGATAAACGCACTGACACGTACATTTTCCTTTTCTTTGAAGAGTGGGTTGTTATCTGACATTTAATAGCAAACCATTGCTGAAAACTCATCAAGTGACACATTCATTGTCTCCATGATCTTTTTTTTCTTTCAGGTTATACTCGAAAAGCAATGGAATTAGCAGAGTATCAAACCAATTTTGACAACCTGTCATAGAGAAAGTTGAACTTGGAAACCTTTTGTTGATAGGTTCCTGAGGGTTAGAATTAACATGCATTATCAACCTTAGAGCAATGTTCAGATGGACTCTCAATTCCAACAGACGCGATTTATTTTCCTTTAAGGTCAAAAAGTTCCTTCCAGTTGGTGACCATCCTAAGGCACGATCTAGTTACTATGCTTAGGTGAAGCAAAATCTTTTCCTGGACCCTACATTCTTTGGTTTCCAGACTGAGCCTATGTTTATATTGATTTGCACTTTTTGAAAACATTAGCACTTTGGTTTTTCTTTCGAGATTTCATGCCATTCACATACTGAAGCACACAATCATCATGATTAGCGGTAATTCGACATTGCTTACATGTAGCACAAATAACCTCAGAATTTTCATTTCGAATAGCAAGCTTAATGTTATTACATTCAGATGACGTATGATTCGGATAGTGAGAAGACTGTAAACTCCTATGGTTTTCTTCTATTTTCTCTAACTTATTCGAGAGGCAACCACTATTAGACTTAAAAGGGACCTTAACACTCTTAGGATTGTTCCAAGGCTGTGGTCTTCTGGTCCTAGTAGTGCTTCAACTTCTTTAGGAAGAGAAACCAAGTTATTTTGAATTACATACGTTCTTAAGTTGATGACATGAAGTTGTGAAACAATGATTGGTTTTGTCCTAACGCTTGCTTTTACATGTTTGTTAGGCACAAAGTTGTCTACCCTAGAAGCTTTAAAAGGATTAATCCTAAAGATTCCTGGAGCAATCACTCTTTCATTTTTCACAACAGTTGATTCTCGAGAGGAATTTGAACCGAGTTTAAGTGACTGGTGTTTGACAAAGCATTCACTCACCACCTTGGGAAAAGCCGTAGATTAGTAGAGTGAGTTACAACATACAGTTTGGGTCTAGAAGAAGAAGGTGGTTTTCCCAAGATTGATTGCTTTGCAAACTTAGTATTCGCACTCGTACCTTTGTTGGTGTCCTTTTGATCAGAAACCTTATCAAACAACTGAGCTCTCAACTTAGTATTTTCATAGATGTGTCTGTCATTTGATTTGCAAAGAGTCAATTAATAGATTTAGTTTGAGCACGTGACACAGAAAAATAAGTCAAAACAGTTTTTTGTATTGTGTCTTAAGATGAGCAATTTCCTTTCATAATTTCGAACCTGAAACTCTAATTCTACATTCTCATTTCAAGTTTCTGAGACAAAGGATCAAGGATTTGATGACATTGAGTAATCACACTCTTAACCTTGAGATCTCCGCCCAACTGAGCATGCACGTTCGATCTTTTGTTGCATGTCATTATAAGCTTTATCGTACGAAATTTTGTCATATTTGCATTCTTCACACTTTTTGTACCAATCATTCCAAAGTTTAGCATATTCATTCTCCTTTTTAATGATACAATTTTCAAGACGATCTTTCGTACGGTCAAGCTCAGTTTGGAGATTTGATGAATCTACAACCGATGGATTTTGCACAATAGACATAATGTCTTGACTGACAGCTGCTCTCAAGAGACGCTCAATTTCCAATTCCAATGTCTTATGCTTAGCAAGAGATTCATCAGCTTCTTTTGCAAGAGATTTAAAGTCTCGAACAAATTTGGCTGCTTCTTTCAAAAATTGAATTTCAAAATTTTGAAGTCTAGAATCCACTTGGTTGATGATAGGAAAATTTTCTTCTTTTAAAATTTTGTGAATCTCTTGATGAGCACTGGACGACCAATTGTGTGTATCTAAAGTCATTCTATGTTTGACAACACGTTGAAGAGTCACAATGGTGCTTTACCTCATTAGAAATTTTCGTGCAACACTTAGAGTAGTGTCATCCAAAAATTCTTCATTTGGTTTTGAAATCGATTTTGAAACAGTGGCCGTTTTGGAAGTATTTACAAAGTACACCTCTTCTTGTGACTTGGCCGTTTGAGAAACAAAAATCCCCGAAAGATGATTAATCTTTGTGTAGTTTGCCGGTTTTATTTCTTTGTTCAATTGTTTCATTTTTTGGCGACTCTCTTGAGCAAGTTGTATGTGTCTCTTCCGAATCATGCACAACAGGAGGATCAAGCTTTTCAATGTAACCTTTGCCATTATACAAACCTTTGTTGTTTTCGCTGAGCCTTGCTTGAAGATAAAAAATGATTTTGATAACCCAAAGCCATTTTCTGTTCGGTGTGGTAAAACGAGTCTGGCTTAGGTGAAAGCATGTGCATCATTTGAATCGATTGACCCGTTTTAACCAAAATATTATCTAATTCCTTTATCTTATTCTCAAGTTGAATTTGTTTATCAAGAAGCTCGTCTTCGTGTATTTTGAAATCAGACTTCAACTTTTTCTTTTCTTCAAGAAGAGAAGAACATTGATTTTTTTCCCGTTGAAAAGGTTTGTTTACTTAACTTTGAAAAATTCCTCATACAAAGTCGTTATTTGTTACCGGAACTTAAGTGAAGAGCATTTATCTTTTTAGAAAGACATTGTTCTTGATAAACAGACTTTTGATAACATCTTTCAAGTTTGTCATATTTTTCTTGACTAATTTCAAAACACTTTTCTTGATTTTTATACCTAGCAAGCTCAGTGGTCAATTCAGCATTTGTTTCTTTCATTTTGCGATTGACCAAATTGACTTTTTCAACTTCAGTTGCCAAATTATTATATAATGATTCAAAATAAGCACGTGTTTCCTCAACATTTGCAGGATGTTGATCTACTATTTCCCCACTTTGTTCCACACTAGAAACGTCAGAAATAACATTACTATTATTCTGTTGTACTTGGTGTGGTTCAGGAATGGGCTCGAGTAGCTCAGTATACTGCTCCTCTTGAGTAAACATATTGAATATATCATTATCATAACAATTTTCAGAATGATGTACCTCAGCTGATCCGTCTGAGTCATAGACGGGAGCTTCGTCAGACTGAGTACCAGATGGCGATGCTTGCTGCAAATTATTCTCTAAACTGTAGTTCGCATTTGCTCTCTCAGTTTCCTCACAAGCACCTGCAGCAGCCATGAAATCAATCCTCAAATGTAGAGTGGGAATCCTGCTTCTTCCTTTGAGCAGATCTGTCATCTGTTCTGAAGATAACGAGTCATCCATTTCCTTGGCTTTACTGTGCAGTTGCTGGCATAATGATCCTCTCCTCTGCAGTTGTAACACCTTATCCGATTTTCATTAATCCCATTACTATTACCCTCAGCCGGTGGTGCTGTAACAACATTTCCATCCCCATGCTGATTTGCAATTTCCAAAACAACACTAAGCCCATTCTGAATTCCAACATTCTGAACACCCGGATTCTGACTTGCATTTAGAACAACCTGATTCCCAACATTATGCATTGCATTCGGTCTAAACTGGTTCCCAACATTATCTTCAACCATTAGCATTTGTCTGTCTTGATCCATATTACACCGATTGGCAATCTGCATGCGCTAGGTTTGATGAACTTTTTTGTTGTTATTTGTTGGAGTGGTATCGTTTAGAGTAAATGCCTTAGCCATGAGTGCAAGTGCCATGTTAAATGCAGTCGTGGGATTTGAGATATCTCCTGGATTTTGCATTGGATGTTGCATGTAGGTAATGAGTGATGAGTGATCTAGGTGAAATGGTGTCTGAGTGTTTTCCATTAATGCCAAAAGAACATGTATATGTTTGCAATTCGTTGCGCTCTAAAACATTGATGTCTATTTAGTCAACATTGCAAAAGTGATGGAAATGATAAACAAGGCTCTTTGTGGGTAAAGTGTTTGTTGTTGTTGTGGATTTGAAGTCAAATTACGTTCACGGATTTACTCGTCTAATGATCAAAACCGATAATTGAATTACCTGGAATATACCAAGATCACTAGATAACCGTGAATGATTTGATTCGGAATCAGCGGCGAAAAATTCCAAAAATACTGAAAAGTGTCAATAAATCATAGAAAACGATGTTTTTGGGCTTCGAAAAATCCTTAACCAGCTAAAGGGTGGTTACAGCGTGATCCGTCACGTTTTTCTCTTCGATTTGAGAGGTCACGGGCCTTAAACGGCTTACGGATCAAAAGTTATGGCTGTTTTACTGAAACCCTTTTCTTCACACAAAAAAAAAAAATATTGTTCGTCCTCTGCTAGTTTCGGACAACGCTATTAATCGATCCTTGCTAGTTCGGTCCTTGGCTTGTTCGGTCCTTGGCTAGATCGATCCTTGACTAGTTCGGTCCTTGGCTTGTTCGATCCTAGGCTAGTTCGATCGTGGCTAGTTCGATCGACACTAGTTCGATAGTGGCTGGTTCGATCGACGCTAGTTCGATAGTGGCTTGTTCGATCGACACTAGTTCGATAGTCTCGTTCGATCCTCTCGATCCCTGTTCATCTACTCTTCAATCAACCTCCGTTCGATTCCTCTCGTTCGATCAACTCGTTCGATCAACTCGTTCGATCAACTCGTTCGATCCTCTCGTTCGATCAACTCGTTCGATCAACTCGTTCGATCCTATCGTTCGATCAACTCGTTCGAGTCAAAAGTTTCACTCGTTCAAACCAAACACAACACTCGTTCGAACCAAGCAAAAACACTCGTTCGATCCAAACAAAAAATCCCTCGTTCGGTCCAAACTAAAAATCCCTCGTTCGGTCCAAACTACAAATCCCTCGTTCGGTCCAAACAACAAGTCCCTCGTTCGGTGCAACAGTTTTTTTTTCACCCGATCGGTTGAACAAGGATTCCTCTCGTTCGATTGTTGAGTTTTTCACTCGTTCGGACCAAACGAAAAAAAAAACACGGTCTTGTGTTTTTCTTACCACAACGATCTTGAGATGACAAGCTACTAGAGTAATAGAAAAACTAGGAAAAAAATTTGACTGTTGTGGCAAAAAAATTATGACGAATTGAAAAATGCAAAACAAACATATATTTGGCAATTTTTGTCTGTTTTTGGTTATTTAAGCTCGTTTTTAGAGGTAAAAGATATGTGTAATTAAGCACTTATCAGTAACCAACTTCAATTCTTAATACATCGGATTCCATTAGGAAGTACTTCAAATGCTTTGTCCATTCCTCGTAGGTTCTCAGCTTCAATGTTTTCTTCTTTGAATGCCTCGGTTTGAGCTTCGAGGATTTGTGACGGTAATTTTGCGTTAAGATTAAACAACAAAGTCATCGTTTCCTTCTGGTAATGCTAAGATTGGAGCTTCACAAAGTTTCTGTTTTAACAATTGGAAAGCTGACTCTTAGTCTTCTCCCCAGATATACTTCTTGTTTTTCTGGGTTAATTCGGTCAAAGACTTTGCGATCTTTGAAAAATCTTTGATAAATCTCTAATAGTAGCCAACGAGTCCTAAGAATTGGCGTACTTTTGTAGGTGTGGTAGGAGATGCCCAATTCTTAAATGCTTCAATCTTGGCGGGGTTAACATGAATTCCTTGTCTATCAATTACGTGCCCAAGAAACTATACGATACTGATCCAGAAATCACATTTTGAGAACTTGGCATATAATTTCTCATTTTTGAGTAATTCCAAGATTATTCTCAGGTGATTTACGTGTTCTTCTTTGTTACGAGAGTATATAAGAATATCATCAATGAACACTATCACAAATTTATCCAAGTATGGTTTGCACACACGGTTCATAAGGTCCATGAATACAGCAGGTGCGTTAGTTAAACCAAATGGCATCACTTGGAATTCGTAGTGTCCGTATCGCGTTCTGAAAGCAGTCTTGGGAATATCTTCATCCCTGACTCTCAGTTGATGATAGCCTGATCTTAAGTCAATTTTTGAGTAAACACTTGAACCTTGAAGTTGGTCGAATAAGTCATCGATCCTGGGTAATGGGTAACAATTCTTTATGGTGAGTTTATTCAGCTCCCGATAATCGATACACATTCTGAAAGATCCGTCTTTCTTTTTAACAAATAAGACAGGAGCTCCCCAAGGCGAAGTACTCGGTCAGGATTATAAACCTCGCGTCTGCTAACTCTTGTCTAGTTGGTATGATAGTTCTGCATTTTGGAAGGAGCTAATCGTGTTAGGGTGCTCGGTAATGGTTGCCCGCTCCTGGCATTAAATCTATTTGAAATTCTACTTGGCGAACTGGAGGAAGACCGGGTAGATCTTCAGGAAAAACTTCCGGAAATTCTCTGACTACCGGTATATCTTCCAGTCGTTTTTCATCTGACTTCTTCTCCATTACTTGGGCTATGAAAATTTGACATCCCATGGATATATATCTTTTGGTTTTAATACAGGATATAAGGCTTAGTCGGGTTTTACTTCGATCACCTCGTATGATCAAAGTTTCACCGTCGATGGGGACGTGGACGACTTTCTCATCATAGATAATTTTTGCATGATACTTGGACAACCAATCCATACCAATGACGACGTCGAAACTACCGAGTTTAATCGGCATGGGATCAATTTTGAAAGGTTGGTTTAGCAAAATCAGAATGCAACCCTGGATAACGGTATTAGTGCCTACTAGGTTTCCATCGGCCATTTCAATGTCGTAAGTTGTTGGAAACAAGAAAAGTATCGGTTACTTCCAAGTTGTAATAGTCTTAGCCCGTAGTTTGTTATATGATTAGTCTAGTAAGCTAGTCTGGCCCAATGCCTATGGAAAGCCCGTTAAGGCCCATGGCCGGCCATCATAGGACTATATATACACCTCTCCATGCCTTGGAGAGGTGGTTGGTTGGTTGTTTCATTTCTCATTTCACACACATAATAATATGATCATCCATTTCCATGTTACTTTCTCTCTCTAGAAACTTTCCAACCCACTTCTCTCTCTAGTTCTTGTATAATATCAAAGATTACTAGTATTCTTCAATTGGTATCAAGAGCCATGGAGTGGTGTGTTTAGTTTTTGTGTTTGTCTTTTGATTTGTGTTCAAAACCTTTACAAAGAGCAAAATCTTGATTTAAAATTTTTTGGCTTAAAAACCTTAAAGTTGTCATTTTTCTTGTTCCTATAGGGTTAGTAACACTAGTTGTACAAGATTTTTTGCAAAAAACCAATCATAAATGTGTCTTTTTGAGTTTTGAAAAATTTGGTTTCGTCATAGTTATAACCGAACTAGTCGTCGTAGTTGTAACCGAACGAGTTATTTTTGTTGGAACCGAACTAGTTTGATTTGTGTTGAAACCGAACGAGTTGATTTTAGTTGGAACCGAACGAGTTGTTATTAGTTGGAACCGAACGAGTTGATATTAGTTGGAACCGAACGAGTTGTTATTAGTTGGAACCGAACTAGTTGATTTTAGTTTGAACCGAACTAGTCATTTTCTCTTGGAACCGAACTAGTCATTGTTACTTGGAACCGAACTAGTCATTGTTACTTGGAACCGAACTAGTCATTTTCTCTTGGAACCGAACTAGTCATTTTCTCTTGGAACCGAACTAGTCATTTTCTCTTGGAACCGAACTAGTCATTTTCTCTTGGAACCGAACTAGTCATTGTTACTTGGAACCGAACTAGTCATTGTTACTTGGAACCGAACTAGTCATTGTTACTTGAGCACCGAACTAGTCATTGTTACTTGAGCACCAAACTAGTCATTGTTACTTGACAACCGATCTAGTCAGTTTGCCTGAGAACCGAACTAATCAATTCACTTGAGAACCGAACTAGTCAGTCTGTTAGAGAACCGAACCAATCACTTTGATTAAGAACCGAACTAGTCATTTCCAATTGAAACCTATCACCTCATTTCTAAATTATACGGTTATTTCTTTGACTTGTAAAATCCCGTGAAACATTAACTTGTTTTCCCGGTTTTGTCGAGAATTGTAAAATCGTGTTGATCAAGAAATTATTTAAGACTCAACACCACACATTCAAACAACAATTTCTTTCTACCACCGATCGATCAATTAGTAATCTTTTTGATACCACGTTATCAATTACGAATCTTGCTGATAAATCACTTCTCATACGTGGTGACAATAAACCACCGATGCTTGAAAAACATTTGTATGATTCATGGAAAAGCATAATGGAACTTTATATGATGAATAGACCACATGGTAGAATGATCCTTGCTTCCATTGAGAAAGGTCCACTCGTCTGGCCATCAATCACAGTGGATGGTGTAACAAGACTTAGGATATATACTGAGTCATCCTTGAGAAGCCATTCAGCTGATTAGTCGTTGAAATCAAAGCAATTAATATCATTCTCCAAGGCCTTCCAACAGAAATTTATGCTCTTGTGAGTCAACATCGTGTAGCCAAGGATCTTTGGGAGAAGATTAAACTGCTCATGCAAGGAACGTCGTTAACAAAGCAAGAACGAGAGTGTAAGTTGTACGATGAATTTGATAAGTTCACTTACAGAAAGGAGAGGTTCGATACACGAAGTATTACTGAGATTCAAACTGCTACTCAATGATGTGAACATCTACAAGATGACACTGCGGCAATTTCAAGTTAATACCACTTTCTGACGCATTCCTGATGAATGGAGCCAAATTCGTTACTGAAGTTAAGTGGTCAAAGACTTGCATACTACAATGGTTGTCAACTTTCATGCTTACTTGAACAACATGAACGACATGCAAATGAGTTCGTTTGATGCAATTGAACGTAACTTTCGATTCTCTTGCTTCAGATGCATCTCACCATAATAACACGGTCACCCCTTTATCAATCATAAACAACAACTTACCAAAACACTTCAACTCAACACAGCTTCCACATAATCCATCTCCACAGTATGGTTTACCTTATCGTCTCAACAATAATCAACTCAAATCAATCATCAACACCTCTTTTAGTAACGTATCCATCAATGTTTTCATTCATTCAATTCACCACAACGTTAATTCTCCATATCATCCATCCCTAATTGGAATATCTCCCCAAATTAACCAAACAATCTGAATTTTCCCAAACCAGACTCCTTGGTCAATTGTTACCAGTGTTCCATGAAAAGGTGATGATCATGTACCATCAATCACATGATTGTAATTTTTGACTATAGTGTCACTCCCGTTATCCTACTACCAATAATCAGCTGAGAAACTCGTTTAACCTAGGCAACAAGCTACTATCAATAATGGAAGAGTGACACTACAACCAATTCAGGGGAGACCAAAACTTCTTTTGTGCGGTACTTCAAGGACTTACACTCCGGAGCAAGTGGAATGTCAATTCTGGAAAACAGAGGACGGTTATTTGCTACAACTGCAAAGGCACGGTACATGTCCAGACAGTGCACCAAACAAGAGAAAAAAGAAAGAGAAAAAGGGATGATTCGTGGTTTAAGGAGAAAGTGTTGCTGGTACAAGCTCAAGCACATGGTCAAATTCTAAATGAGGAGGAACTAGCTTTTTTGGCAGATCCAGATATTCCTGAAGGTCAAGGCACACAGACTGTCATTACTCACAATGCTGCTTATCAAGCTGATGATTTGGATGCATATGACTCTGATTGTGACGAACTCAACTCTGCCAAAGTTGCTCTCATGGCGAATTTATCTCATTATGGTTCAGATGCTCTTGCTGAGGTATTAAAAAAACCCCAAAAAATTCATGATAATTATGAATTAAAATCCGATAAATCAGGTGCAGGTGATGTCGTCTTCTCAACAGTCGAATGTTGTGAATCATTCAGAGACTGAAATAACCAGTGATAGCAATATCATTCCTTATTCTCAGTATGTGATTGAATCACAACAAGCAACTGTTCAGAATTCTAACTCCTCTGCACAACAAGATGATTTAATATTATCTGTGATTGAACAACTTAAAACCCAAGTAGCTAATTGTACCAAGACTAATCTGGAAAATAAGAGTGTCAATGATACCTTAACTGCTGAGCTTGAAAGATATAAGGAACAAGTTAAAGTTTTGAAAGAAGGACAAAATGTTGACTTAAGGAGTAAGGATAACGTTTCAGACACATGTGCACAGTCTGTAGAGATTGATCTTCTTAAACAAACTCTTTCAGAACATTTAAAAGAAAAGGAATCTTTATTACAAACGGTTACTCTTCTAAAAATGATTTTAAGAAAGAAGAATCTAGGAACATTGATAGAGAAATAGCTCTAGAAAAGCAGATCAAACAACTAGATAATATTGTTTTTAAAAGAGATCAATCTGCACAAACTGTTCACATGTTGACGAAACCTCAGTTTTTCTATGATAATACCACTAAACAAGATCTGATACCAATTGAAGAATACTAGTAATCTTTAATATTATACAAGAACTAGAGAGAGAAGTGGGTTGAGTTTTTAAAGTGTTTTTAAATAGATAAGCAAGGTTCGGCTAAGTTTTGTTAAAAATTCATGTTTTTGGTCCTAAGTCGGCCGATAACGGCTCAAAATGGATTTTTGTAGCAATTTAATGTGATAGGTGTCGTGTGAATAACCTAAGTTTATGGAAAAATGATTTTAAACACAATGGAAATGATAACCGAGTTTGGTTGACGTTTTAAAGATATGAAAATTGAGCTTTTAAGTGATCCCGACACAAAAAGGAAGACCCGAGGCCCTCCCTAGGATTCATTCGGTCAAAGGAAGTCAAGAGGGGACAATATGGCTATTTTTAAGCTAGCATGTCTTGCATAGTACTCATATAACCACAATTACCTCAACCATTTCATTCATTCTCTCATGTGTGTGTGTGTGTATATATATATATATATATATGTATATATATACATATATATATACATATATATATATATACATATATATATATATACATATATATATATATACATATATATATTCCATTTGTAAAAGCTCTGAAGGAACATATTATCACCTTCAACAACAATTGGTCTTGATTAACTTTCTGGAAGTCCAAAATGTCTTCCTAATCAAATGAACAGCGTGGAAGCATCATCGTATTGAGTCAAAAACATTTGAAGTTAAGAATGAACCATGTTTTAACGAAAGTAAACTACTCCGTGGAACAAGTGATGAGCAAAGATATTGTGAACTTACTTGTTAATCATTCCATGGAGAATGATTCCGTGAATGTGCATGAATGTCAAAAGTGTCTCAAACTTGAGACTGAGCTTCAAACAGATTTTGTTAAAAGGGAACTTACGATAAACTGTTCAAAAGTTTTACCATTCTTGAAAAACATTGCATTTCTTTAGAAGTTGACACTTCAAACTTAAACCCTGAAAGTTTTCAAAAGGGAAATTCTGTTTCCAAAATCAAGTGTTTCGCAAGTTTTGATCATTTTTGAATTAAATGAATTGAAAGCTCAATCTCAAGAGACAAACACGGTAATTAATAAGTTAAAAGAGAGAATCAAATCTCTCAGTGGAAAATATGGATAAGATAAGATCAAACAGGACTTAGAAGAGATTGAAACCATAAATATTGAATTGGATCATAGGGTGACAAAGCTTATTGCTGAGAATGAGCATTTGAAATAGACCTATAAGCAACTTTATGACTCGATTAAACCAGCACGTATTCAATCAAAAGAACAATGTGCTAAGTTAATTAGTCAAGTCAACTTAAAGTCTGTGGAAATTTTTGATTTAAATGCAAGTCTTCAGGAAAAAGCTTTGGCAATTACAGCTCTCAAGGATGAATTAAGGAAACTTAAAGGAAAAGCCCTAGTTGATAATAATGTTTCAAACCACCCTAGTGATCCAGAGTTGCATCAAGTTAATGTGGAACCAATAACCCCTAAATTGTTGAATAAAAGGACAGCTCACTCTGCCTATATTAAGCATTCTCAGGAAGAAGCCGTAGTTCTTAGGGATCTAGTCGATCATATTAAAGCTAATTATCCCTTAGATCCACTCTTAGAATCTGCCTGTAAGTATACTAAACTAATTCAGAGAGCTTTTCTAAAATCAGTAAAACCTAGTCATAAAAAACAACAGTTCTTGGAAACAATTAGTGGCTGTGACCTCCTATGAAAAAAAGTTCAAAAAGAGTTAGATTCACTGAGCCCGTCACATCCTCAAGAAACACAAAAACAGCCCATACCTCAAACCTAGCTTCTAACAAACCTATGTTGTCTTCTACAGGAGTAAAACAGTCTACTAGTGCTAGCGGATCACAGCCTTCAGGCAATACAAAGAAAGATAAGATTCAACAAACACAAAGTAGAATTCTGAAGAATAAAGTAGAAGCCCACCCTAGGAAAGTTAAATCTAGTTTGAAAAATAAAGATTATGTTGTTGAACCAAAAGGAACTGCTCCTGTGCAGCATTCCAAGATTAATGCGAATTCTGACCTTAAATGTGTTAAGTGTAATGGTTGCATGCTTTCGGATAATCATGATTTGTGTGTTCTTGATTTTATCAATAATGTGAATGCTCGTGCTAAATCTAGATCTGTTAAGTAAAATCCACAGAGAAAAGTTTGAAACCAACAGGAAAGGTGTATACGCAATATTGGATATATCTAGGAGACCGACTGGTCAGGACCTTCACTATAATAGGAATGCGTGGCCCCTAACTAGGATTACAACAACTACTGAAGTGCCCCTTAGGAAATCATCTGCTCTAGATAATAAAACACCTAAACCTGTCGTCACATTGGTTTACTCAAGGAAACCTAGGAAGTCTAAAACTAGTGTTCCTATTAACAATTATAAGTGTTTATTAAAATATTAATGCTAAATACATTCGAAATCCAGTTCTATCCCCGGATCCATAGTTTTCCAATGTTCCATCTTCTCTCTTGATGAATGCAGGTCCGTAACCAATTGACCTCTGGTAATTGGACCTCCAGCTGCCCAAGCATATGACCTCGGATATCGCTCTCAAGCTCACCAATTTCGTCAAAAGTTCTCGGGTACAGTCAAAAATTCGGTAATGATATCAGTACAAAGATTATCGGTTATGGAGACTATCAGATTGGTAAATTACAATTTCAAGGTTATTATGTTAAGGACCTAGGCAATAATCTATTCACTGTGGGTACACTTTTGTGATTCCAACCTCGAAGTTGCGTTTCTCAACACACTTGCTACATTCGCAACTAGCAGGTGTTGATTTATTAACTGGATCTTCGAGGAGACAATCTTATACACTCTCGTCTTGGGGAAAGAAATTCCTCGTCCTATCTGTCTTCTTAACAACGTCCCTCTAAAAACCAAGTCTTGTTATTGGCAACGTCGTCTCTCTCATTTAACTTCGGAGCTATTAATCATCTTGCCAGACAACTATGGTCTTGTTCGAGGTCTCCCGAAGCTCAAGTTTAAAAAGGACCATTTGTGTTCTACATGTGCATTAGGCAAGAGCACGAAGAAACCCCACAAACCCAAATCTGAGGACACCAATCAAGAAAAACTCTATCTGTTGCACATGGATCTGTGTGGACCAATGCGTGTCACGAGTGTCAATGGAAAGAAGGACATCCTTGTTATTGTCACGATTACTCTCGATTACTGGGTAAAATGCTTTCGATCAAAAATGAAGCTTCATCCTTTATTATCAATTTTTGAAGATGATCAAGTACGACTTAAGGAAACCGTCCGAATACGTCATCAGAACAGATAATGGAACTGATTGTTAGATCAGAACATTGCGTGAATATATGAGAAGTTGGCATCTCTCATAAACCATCTTTGCCCGATCCTACAGTAAAACGGGGTTTGTTTGAACAGACTGAATTGTACGCTAAATGAAAGCAAAGCCCGCACTATGTTTAATTATACAAAAGCTCCTTATTTCTATGGGCCGAACTGTTTGTCTACAGCCTTTTATACCCAAAAATCGTTCCATGATACCCGTCGACATGGTAAAACACCATACGAGCTTCTGCACAACAAACCTCCTAACCTATCGTATCTTTATTGTGTTTTGGTTGTCACTATCTGCTACCCAACGAATAATAGTCTGTATAACTTGGGCACTTACAACCGAATTCGATATAGGTATTGTTCATTGCTAGCACCCCGAAAAAGCATTTCCGGGATTTACAACTGAGACAGTAACTAAGACGAATATTGAAACAATTCACGTTGACTTTGATGAGCTGACAACAATGGCTTCTGAACAAAGCAGTTCAGGACCCGCACTTCATGAAATGACTCCTGGAACAATCAGTTCAGGACTCTGCCAAACCCTCATCTTCAAAACACCGTTTATACCACCTTAGAGATCGCGAACGACTGGGATATGCTGTTTAACCAGTTGTTTGATGAATTCACAATCCTTCACCTAGTGTTGATCAATGAGCTCCTAAAGTTGTTGCCCAATTGTTTTCATGAAGTAATTGCTCCATTCTTGCTGCCGTTGATTCGTTAGACCCACACACGTAATGATAAAATATAAATAAATGAATGGAAAATTACCAAATTACCCTTGAGGACAAAGGTAAAAAGGAAAATCTTCATAAATATATATATTAATATAATACGTATATTAACCGGGAAGTATGATTCCCGGGTCGTTATTCCCCAACGATTTGTGAAATTGAAACCACGTTTGTTGTTCGGACAATGATTGGAATTGAAAACAAAGATTGATTTGATTTTTTACTTCTACAAATTAAAATAAGCAAATGATAACAATTAAGCACGAAAACGAATAACGGGAAATTAAACTTTAACTAAAAACGCAAAACGGGAACCCTAAACGGTGGTCAAAAACCCTAAATTTCTAAAATTAAACCTAAATTAAAATTTTCTTTTTAAATGGACTCTAATTGACTAAAAAGTAAGTTTAAAGAAAACTAGAACAAAAACAGAGTTGAAATGAGCTTTAAAACACGAAAAATGAGAACGGGAACGAATCCCGTTCTTTAAAAAAATGAAACTTTGCAAATTAAATTCTACGAAGGCAAAACTAATTTTCCTAGAAACTTTACGATAAAAGAAAATTTTCTAAAAAGATTTATATTTTTTTGATTATTTTTCTATTTTTATGATTTTTTAAAGTTTTTAATAAAAATAAATGTTTAAAAATACTAAACTAATTATAAAAATTCTAGAAATAATACATAAAATAGCTTGAACTAATTAGAACCTAGGAAAAATAAGCTTGATTACACAGCTTATCGAATAAGCTGTGTAATAAGCTTAAAACAGCTTATAAGCAAAAAAGGAGAAAACGTGTATAAATATTAAATTTTGCAAAGGTTTAATGAAAAAGTCCCCAGGGCGCGTTGGTAGTGGAGTGTGTGTTGTGTTGTTTATAAAAGGGGTAGAGGGTGTTGAGGTCGGGGGTTCGAGTCTTGCCACCCTCATTAGATTTATTTGAATTTTGTTTGATGTGTTCCACTTCCCCTTTTTTAGAAAAACTTATAAAAGCAAAGTTTTAGAAAAGCTTATAATAAGCACTTTTTATAAAAGAAATTTTTTATGAAAAGCCCTAAATAAGCTGTTAAACAGCTTATAACTTGACAGAAACACTTAACTTTATTTTTTTGGTATTTTGTTCTAATAATCTAAAAGACCACAATAAGCTAAGTTTATGACAAATTAAGCTACTAATAAGCTAATACTAACCTAAAGAGCTAAATGAACAAGAATAAGCACAAAGAACAAGCCATAAGCTAGAAATTCAAAATAAGCACTTATAGAAAACTTAAAACCAAACAGTCCTACAGGGATCTTTGAGCTTATTTTAAGATAAGCTCTTGGATCCTTGTGGGGAAATAGCTTATGCAAGCTTATACTACAACAAATAAGCTTCCAAAATCAACTTTTGAAACAAGGTTTGAAACTCAATTGCTTATTACAAAAGCACTTAAAAACAGACCTAAGGCTCAAATCATGCTGAGTTTTTGAAATTGAAAAGACAAAGAGCTTATTTAAAAGCTAAAAACAGATAACCTAATAAGCTTAATGAGCTAAGATAAGCTCAAACTTACTTAAACTACCTTATAATCTACTTGTGCAAGAAATTTGAAAAGCTTAAAGTATTTTTTACCAATTGAAATTAAGCTAACAAAGAAACTGTTTGCATAATAGAACTGCTGATGCAGTGGGCATGTATATGAGCAAAATTTTATAAATGCAGGTTTAAGATCCTTTATTCTACTCTATTTTAACACTAAACTAAATGCAAATTAAGATGATGACTAAGACTAAAAGAAATCTAAGCTAACTAATGCAAATGACTAGACAGATTTGAGCCTATAAACACTTAACTCATGAAAACTTGATTCACCCTATTCTGACTTATAAAACTAGCTTAATCAAACTTAAATGAGATTTTTAAAGCAAACACAAAAGACCTAAAGGCCACAACTGCTGTGCAAAACACTCCTTTAACTAGACTCAAAACCATATTAGCTTATGAAAATGAAATTAAGAGCTTAAATCCTAAATACCAAATAACAAATAGCCAATAACAGATCTTATGAGCTTATACTAACAATCAAATAAGCTAGAATCTTTAACAACTACTCATTATGCTAAATATTTTTGGATTTTTAATGATTTATAAGACAAAATATGAAAAACTAAGATCTAAACTACAAAAGCTAAAAACAGATGATCAAACATTATCAATGAGCATAATAAGATAGAAATAATCACTAATAAGCAAGAAATAAGCAAAAGTTAAGCACTATTAAGCTAGGAAATTAAGATAGAAAAGGAAATAAGAAACTTACCAAAGCCTTAGCTAAACAAAGGCAAATCAATGCTCAAATGAGTTGTCTACAAGCTCTAGCTTATCAATGATAAGCTAGTAAAAGTCCCATAAGCTCTTCCATTGTAAGCTTATCATCCAAAAGCTCAAAATCCATTAAGCAAGGGTATTTGTCTAGATTAAAAAAGGTTTACATCTGATTCACATGTTAATTATATATCTCAATTTGAGCTAGAGACTCAAGGAGCTTATAAGAGCTTATGAAAAACTTATGAAACAGTAGCAACAACATTTGAGCTTATAAGAGCTTATGACAGATTATTAAAATAGAACTTATGATTTTATTAACTAGAAAACTGATTACAATATATTGAAATTAATGAAAAACTGCTTACAATTCTAAAAAAGGAAATTACATCAAACAAACATTAAGCTAAAACATTTTAAATGAAAAATTAAAAGCTAATTTTAATAAGCTAATTTATAAACTACTCTCCCTTATTGTGTGAATGTAAGGGGCTTTATATAGCCTGCCAATGAAGCTTCTAGGTCCTCTTAGCCTCTGCACGCTCCCTTTAATCCTGTCCTTTCAATCTTCTCAATCATTGGATTCTCATCTTAGGCCGTTGGATCATTTTAGCTCACACGGATTGCCAACGTGGCAATCCGTGATGTGACACCTTGTGTGCTTCTTTCGTGAGTAGCTCAAGTGTAAATGACCTCATTTCCTTGTGTTTCTTCACTTGACCACGTGGCCTTCCTTGTGGGTTTTGGCCAATGAGAAAGCTTGAGTGATGTTTAACTTTGCTATATTAGTCCTTTAGCCTTGAATTGTTGAGCCATGTAGCCAATTAACATTTACCCTTTGTTTTGATCGTGGTTAAAGGAAGACGATGGGTGAATAGTAAAAGTACTATTACCCGCCCTTTTTAACTGAAAACGGGGGTGTTTGATTTTGTTGACCCGGGGTAATACAATGTTGACTTTGGGCCGGGTATAAGGGATTGGGCCTGGGCTAGAGTAAATGTAAAAGTTAACGGGTGTTAACTCTTATAATAAAAAGAGTTAACACCGTTAGGGTTTAGGGCTATTTTTGCAATTTGGTTTTCTTTGAGGGACTGATTTGGGAAATTTGGGGACTTGTCTTTTTGTGGGTTGACTTTGGTTGACCTTTGACTTTTGTTGACCTTTGATAGCAATCTCCCGGCTCTTGTACACTCAATTCCGTTCCCGTGTCCGTGTTTGTCCGGTTTTGACCGTTTTCTTGAGATTTTTGCAATATCCGTACCTACACAATCACAAAGACAAAACAAGCAATATTCAAGCATTTTAAGCACAATTTTGTCTTTTTAGGGCCATTTTTGATAAAAAAAAATGGATATGTGTTTTCACACATATCAAAATTCCCCAAACTAAGCGATTGCGTGTCCTCACGCAATATTATATGCTCCATAACCAAATACCTCAAAACTTCCCCAAACTAAACCTTTGAAAAGTAGCAAAGATTTTTGTGGAGAGAGTTAAGAAATCACAAGTTATAAAACACCCCTATTTCCCATTTTTTCTAATTTTTTTTTTTTATTATTTTTTTTTATTTTTTATTATTATATATATTAATAATATTATTGAGATTATTTCGACTTTCGTTATTTCCATAACTGTTAGGGATCATAGAACAAGATGCAT
>BQNB010019692.1:0-66489 GCA_026074375.1 Tanacetum coccineum | reverse complement strand
CTCATCTTGGTCTCCATAGGTAATTCTTGATTTTGTTTCACTCTTATTGTCACCATGATTACATATACAATTTTTTTTCATAAAAACCTAAAATGTTGTAAGAAAGAATGTGTTTATGTTCTTGTCAATTTCTCTAGGGTTTAATCTAATTAAAATGGTTAAATTACATGTTATGAAACCCTAGATATCATTAATGGTGTAATTAATAAGAAACTACAAGATTAGAAACTCTAGGGTTGGTTTTAATGGGTGTTAATTAAGGTTTTCATGGTTGATAATATTGGGCAGAATTTTAGGTCATGTTCAACGGGGTGTATCTTAATGATAAAAATTGATTTTAATATGATTCTTGAGCCTAAGACTAAATTAAATGAGTCTAGTTTCTGGAAAAGTTGGTCTCATAATTTTTCAAGGTCGGGAAGGTTGGTTTTTATCCTTTACAAGATAAAGTGTCAAAACTGGAAATTCAGTCTCAAAAATTTAGTTTTAGTATTTGATTTTTAGTTCTCAAACCATAATGAATTAGACTTTGAAATTCACAGGGATCAATGTTCATGATATTATCTACGTCCATGATTGTTTTGAGATTTTTCTGAGTTGTCTAAGTATGGTAAATACGAGTCAACTTTTCAAAGGCTTTGCCAGGTCAAAAATTCAGGTCTGTTTTGGTTAACAAGGGTTAAAAGGATAATTAAACATGGAAGTAAATTAAACCAATGATCATGAGTGTATGAGACATGTGTGGGAACCTCTGTGATTTTTGGTGTAAATTTAGAAGATGTTTTTATGGGTCATTTGTGTATGGAAACTTACCTTAAATAAGTAGTTAAAATTCAAAAAATTTGGAAAACTTAATTAAGTCAAGTAAACTCTATATTAAGTAAGATTAAGTAATAAACTTATGAAATAAGATAGATAATAATATGTAATTATGGATTTATGTAGATTCGGTGTCGAGGATGTGATCCTTTGTCTTCATGTTCTTTCTCTCCGTTGCTTGTTGGTTAAGGTACAGATATTCCGTCCTTTTAGTAAGGACACCTCTTGACTTGATCTCTTAGGTATTTGATTCGGTTGATATTCGTTTGATATTCCGTTTGATTTGTTATCCATACTCATGATTCATTTTATATTCATTGATATTCCGTTTGATTCGATATTCGCAAATATGATTCTGTTGATCTTTGTTTGAAGATTATTAGTATCTTGTTCACTTATATCTTTTGCTTTAATCTTGCCCGAGCTATTTGTAACTAGTCATGGAGGTACCATGGCCATGTCATTGATGCACTAATGGCATGACACTATCTGTGGCAGTGTGATTAGTCTACGGCGTTCCCTTTTGTATGTGCACTTATTATGATTTGATTATACATGTTCGTACACTCGCCATAGTGCTTGTGTATCTGGATATGACTTTGTTTTGTAGGGAGCGTATGGATGCATCCTAGGTACTTTGTTTCGTTCAGTTTAGGTGAATGGTTGTGTATGTGCAATACACCCCATATCACATTTGGTACATCAGGGAATGCATACCTGTGTACATTTGATTATGACTATCTGATTATTTGTTTAGGGTCTAAGGACATGGCATGCTTTTGACATTTATTTGGGCTCGTGGGCATTCCTTTGATTACTCTTATCCTATTCATTGATTCATATATATCGTTTGACATTTGTTTGGCAGTTTCTCATGATCCGTTTCGTTCATTCCTCCGTTTTATTACCGTTATTATTATTATATCTTTTCAATTAGTGTTAGCTTAGCCGCGTTTTCTTTTTCTGCGGCAGGTACTAAGCGGGAAGCTGGGAAATGAGTGTTAAGAATAGGAGCTTTTAGAGGACCCACCTTTAGAAGAACCCTTTTATTTTGGATTCATCTTTTAAGACCTTTCCTTTTGAAGATCTCTTTTCTTTTAGACCTTGTTGGAATTTAATACTTTTAGAAGTCATTTTGTTTCATGACTTAGTATTTTAATTAATAAAGTCTTCCGCTTGCGTTTATATGTTCTGATATGATACCATAACTTAACTCTTAGTCTCATTATCGAAGCGGGGTGTTACAATTATGGTATCAGAGCCAGGTTACGCCCTGTAGAACCTAGGTTATGACCTGTGAGGATTGGGTAGACATTAGGTTTCCTTTTGACATGATCGCTTCCTTTCGTATTTTGATCTTAACTCTAAATTGTCTTCTCTGTTTCATTCATTGACCAAGGAATTTCTCCAACTAAGGATCAGGCGGCTAACTCTTCAGGTACCGTTTCTGGAATCCTCTCTCTATGAATGGTCGTGCTGTTTTTGTCTTATTTGATACGGGTGCAACACGTCCTGTGATTTTTGTTTCGTTTGCCAAGCACATTTCTCCTATGCCACTTAATTATACCATATCGATATCTACGCCTATGAAAAGTCCGACCACGAATATCAGAATTGTCCGCTTCATTTTGATGATAAGATTCATTTTGCTAATTGTTTCCCTTAGAAAAGAGTGATCTTGATATTAGTCTTGGTATAAATTAGTTGACTGTTCATCGCGCCCCTATCGTTGGTCATACCAATTGTGTCATCTTTGGTAATCTAAATAACTTTGAATTCATCTACCTATTTCAATTTTGATTTCAATTTCGAGGACACAAATTTCTTTTTAGAGGGGAAGAGTTGTAAAACCCAAAAATTCGAATTTCATTTCATATTGGTAATTTTGAATATAACCTAAAGTTTATTAATAAGCATTTGAAATTAAAACATTAGGTTATAAATATCTATAAATATTAAGGATATAATATAAGATGTATTATTAATAAAAAAAATATAAATTCCTAAATAAAAGGTATAAAATCTGGCCCCCTTTTATTTAATAAGAAAATATTTTGAATTTTGGTTATTTAGGTTTATTAACCTTCCTTTATTGTTTAAGATCTATTTTAAGTATTAAGAGTAAAAAGGTTTTAGTAAATATTTGTGTAAACTTCAAAAATGGAAGAAAATATTTTTGTCCTCTCCTCCATCATCCATAACCGGCCCTTAAGGGTGGTTATACACCAAAATCTTTTATTTTTGTAATAAAACTTATTTTGGGAAAAGAGTGTAAAGGGATTAAGATAAACATAAACATTTGGTAATCTTTTAAATCAATAAAAAGATTTTGTCTCCCCTCTCTCCATCCTTATAAATCCGGCCTCCCTCCTCCCTCATTTTTTATGATTCTCTCAAAAATTTCACTCCCAAAAATCTTGTGTAATCCTCTCTAGAAATTGCAAGAAAAAGTTGGTGGTTCAGGTAGAGTTTTTCAAGCCTTGGTGTTCTTGCGTGATCCTTGATTTTGGTGTTTGTTCTTGTTCTCATCTTGGTCTCCATAGGTAATTCTTGATTTTGTTTCACTCTTATTGTCACCATGATTACATATACAAAAAGTTTTCATAAAAACCTAAAAGGTTGTAAGAAAGAATATGTTTATGTTCTTGTCAACTTCTCTAGGGTTTAATCTAATTAAAATGGTTAAATTACATATTATGAAACCCTAGATATCATTAATGGTGTAATTAATAAGAAACTACAAGATTAGAAACTCTAGGGTTGGTTTTAATGGGTGTTAATTAAGGTTTTCACGGTTGATAATATTGGACAGAATTTTAGGTCATGTTCAACGGGGTGTATCTTAATGATAAAAATTGATTTTAATATGATTCTTGAGCCTAAGACTAAATTCAATGAGTCTAGTTTCTGGAAAAGTTGGTCTCATAATTTTTCAAGGTCGGGAAGGTTAGTTTTTAGCCTTTACAAGATAAAGTGTCAAAACTAGAAATTCAGTCTCAAAATTTCAGTTTTAGTATTTGATTTTTAGTTCTCAAACCATAATGAATTAGACTTTGAACTTCACAAGGATTAATGTTCATGATATTAGCTACGTTGTTTTGAGATTTTTTTGAGTTGTCTAAGTATGGTAAATACGAGTCAACTTTTCAAAGGTTCTGCCAGGTCAAAAATTCAGGTCTGTTTTGGTTAACAAGGGTCAAAAGGATACTTAAACATGGAAGGAAATTAAACCAATGATTATGAGTGTATTAGACATGTGTGGGAACCTCTGTGATTTTTGGTGTAAATTTAGAAGATATTTTTATGGGTCATTTGTGTATGGAAACTTACCTTAAATAAGTAGTTAAAATCCAAAAATTTTGGAAAACTTAATTAAGTAAAGTAAACTCTATATTTAGTAAGATTAAGTAATAAACTTATGAAATAAGATAGATAATAATATGTAATCATGGATTTATGTAGATCCGATGTTGAGGGTGTGATCCTTTATCTTCGTGTTCTTTCTCTCCGTTGCTTGTTGGTTAAGGTACAGATATTCCGTCCTTTTAGTAAGGACACCTCTTGAATTGATCCTTCATTATCTTAGCTATTTAATTCGGTTGATATTCGTTTGATATTCCGTTTGATTTGTTATCCATACTCATGATTCATTTGATATTCATTGATATTCTGTTTGATTCGATATTCGTAAATATGATTTTATGATATTAGATCTGTTATCTTGGTTGAATTATTGGTAACTCGTTCAGTTTACTTAAATCTTTGCCCGAGCTATTTGTAACTAGTCATGGAGGTACCATGACCATGTCATTGATGCACCAATGGCATGACGCTATCTGCGGCGGTGTGATTAGTCCACAGAGTTTGCTTTTATATGTGCACTTATTTTGATTTGATTATATATGTTCGTACACTCGCCATAGTGCTTGTGTATATGGATATAACTTTGTTTTGCAGGGAGCGTATGGATGCATCTTAGGTACTTTGTTCCATTTAGTTCAGGTGAATGGTTATGTGTGTGTAATACACCCCATATCACATTTGGTACATCAGGGAATGCATACCTGTGTACATTTGATTATGACTATCTGATTATTTGTTTAGGGTCTAAGCATGTGGCATGCTTTAGACATTTGTTTGGGGCTCTATGGGCATTCCTTTGATTAACTTCTTATCACGTAATTCATTGTTCTATATATATATATATATATATATATATATATATATATATATATATATATATATATATATATCGTTTGGCATTTGTTTGGCATGTTCTTGTGATCCGTCTTGTTCATTCCTTCGTTTCATTACCGTTATTATTATTATATCTGTTCACTGAGTGTTAGCTCAGCCGCTTTTTCTTTTCTTGTGGCAGGTACTAAGCGGGAAGCTGGGATATGAGTGTTTAGAGTAGGTGCTTTTAGAGGACCCACCTTTAGAAGAACCCTTTTGGATTTATGTTTTAAGACCCTTTCGTTTGAAGATTTCTTCTATTTAGACTTTGTTGGAATTTAATACTTTTGGAAGTCATTTTGTTTCATGACTTAGTATTTTTATTTACTAAAGTCTTCCGCTTGCGTTTATATGTTCTGATTTGACACCATAACGTAACTCTTGGTCTCTTTATAGGAGCGGGATGTTACAATTATTGTATTAGAGCCATTTCGACCTGTAAAACCTAGGTTATGACCTGTGAGGATTGGGTAGACATTAGGCTTCCCTTCGTATTTTGATATTATTGCTTCCTTTCGTATTTTGATTTTAACTTTGAATTGTATTCGCCGTTTTAAACGTTGATTACTCAGATGGCGAACACACGTCAATCTACCCCTGAATTTTTGGGTCCTGCTTTTGATGAGGCGGTGCAGCGGGCAGTCAATGCATTACTACCTAGTCTTACTACCCAGATCACTAATGAGCTCCATCAGAATGGTGTTGGGGGTAGTGGTGAACAACCCCCTACCATCCACACCTGGTTGGAAAGGTTTGGGAAACAGAAGCCCCGATCTTTTAGCTCTGCAACCACTCCAGTTGATGCTAAAAACTGGATTGCTCACATTGAGAAGCTGTTCGAGGTTTTGGGGTGTGCTGATGAGTTCAAGGCTAGGTTGGCAAGTTACAAGTTGGAAGGTGATGCTCTCAGTTGGTGGAAGGCTGTTAAATAAGCCAAAGGAGGTGAGACGTACGTAGCTACCTTACCGTGGAAGGATTTCCGTGAACTCTTCTTTTTGCAGTATTTCCCTAGGTCTGAGCAGCAGAAGTATGAGAGGGAATATCACACGATTCTTCAGAGAGATGGTGAACCCAGTGGTGAGTTTATGAAGAGGTTTCTCAGGTTGGCAGGTTTCTTGGGAAAGAAGGCCGGTACCCAGGAAGAACAGGCCAAGAATTTCAAGTGGGCACTTTGTGACTGGATTCTGGATGGGATTGTGAACACGGAATTTACTGATGTGGCTCAGGTGGCCAATGCTGCTAGGAACATTGAGATTCTCTGCGAGAGGTCAAGTCAGAATAACAAGAGAAACCGTGATGGGGACCGTATTCGACCAATGACTCAGGGTAACAATCAGAGAGGGTATGATCAGAAGATGTATGACGGGCGTAGTCATGATAGGCGGGGTAGCAGTTAAAGAGGGTATGATCAGAAGGGTTATGACGATCACAATTATGACAGGCAGGATGCAACAGTGATCAGAAGTCACGACATAACCGAGGTCAGCAGTACAACCGTTCTTCTGGGCCTTCAGGACAGAAGGTATATCCGGACTATGCCTCCTCTCCTCCATGTGACATATGTGGAAAACTTCATCCGGGCAAGGCATGTTATAGGGTTACTGGAGCTTGCTTCATTTATGGTTTGACTGGGCATATGGCTAGAGATTGCCCTAAGAATGGTGGAAACGGTGGTAGGGGATATGGGAACGACAATCAACCTGCTGCTAAGGGGCGAGTATTTTCTTCGACCAAGGATCAGGCAACTAACTCTTCAGGTACCATTTCAGGAACTCTCTTTTTGAACGGTTGTGCTATTTTTTGTCTTATTTGATACGGGTTCAACACATCCTGTGATTCTGTTTCGTTTGCCAAACACCTTAGTATCTTCCCTACGTTATTTAATTATATTTTATCAATATCTACTCCTATAAAAGGTCTGGTGGTCATTAACCACGAATACCAGAATTGTCCGCTTCGAGTCGATGATAAGATTCGTTTTGCTAATTTGTTTCCTATGGATATGAATGATTTTGATGTAATTCTGGGCATGAATTGGTTGGCTGAACATCGCGCCCCTATCGTTTGTCATACCAACCGTGTCATCCTTGATAATCTAAATAGCCCTGAATTCATTTACCTATTTCATGTGTGAATTTCGAGGACGAAATTTTCTTTTTAGAGGGGAAGAGTTGTAAAACCCAAAAATTTGAATTTCATTTCATATTGGTAATTTTGAATATAACCTAAAGTTTATTAATAAGCAATTGAGATTGAAACCTTAGGTTATAATTTTTGGAAATTATAAGGATATAACATAGGTATTGTTTAAAAATAAAAATATTATATATATATATTATATATATATTTTATATATTATTTATATATATACACATATATATTATATATACATTATATATATATATATAAATAAATATATATATTATATTCACATATTTATTCAACACATTTTATATATATACATATATACATATATGGCCGGCCTTTTTAAAAATTTATATACTATATATATATATATATATATATATATAATGATATATATATATATATATCTTGTAATTTGATTATTTTGTATATTTACTTTCCTTTGTTAAAAGAACTTATTTTAAGAACTCATTTCATATTGGTAATTTTGAATATAACCTAAAGTTTATTAATAAGCAATTGAGATTGAAACCTTAGGTTATAATTTTTGGAAATTATAAGGATATAACATAAGGTATTTGTTTAAAATAAAATATGATATATATATACATATATATATATATATATATATATATATATATATATATATATATATATATATATATATATATATATACAAATATATTATAAATCTATACATATATGGCCGGCCATTTTTAAATATTATATATAAAAGATATAAATAAGGTATTTGTTTAAAATAAAGTATTATATATATATAACATATATATATATAAATTCTATTTATTTATATATATATATATGATATATATATTATATATATTATATTATATATATATATATATATACACCTATATATATATATATACACAAATTATATACATAGATACCTATATGGCTCCGGCCATTTTATAATATATATATTTATATATATATATATATATATATATATATATATATTATATTATAATATATATATATATATATATATATATATATCTTGTAATTTGATTATTTTGTATATTTACTTTCCTTTGTTAAAAGAACTTATTTTAAGGGATAAGCATTAAAAGGTTTTAGCAAGTATTTTGTGTAATCTTCAAAATAGGAAAAAAAATCATTTTGTTCCCCCCTTTGCTTCATAAAATCCGGCCCCCTATAGGTGTTGATACACCAAGATCTTTTAATTTTTAAGTCTAGCTTAATTAGGGAAAAGAGTGTAATTAAAAAAGAGATAAATCTTTTAATTTGCAAACAAGTTTATTTTGTCTCTCCCTTCCATTTTCCTTATAAAATCCGGCCACCCCTCTCTCTTATTCTCATCATTCTCTCAAAAATTTTACTCCATAATTTTGTGTATTCTTCCATTAAAGTTTCAAGCAAGAAGAAGGTTTAGGTGTTTTTGAGTAATCTTGGTGTGGTTTGATCTTCAATCTTTGGTGTGTTCTTGGTGTTTGATTTGTACTCCTCCCTCATTCCATAGATAAGTCTTAATTTGTTTCATTCTTGTGTCACCATGATTTCATATGCAAAAGTTTTCATATAAAACCTAAAAGATTGTAAGAAATAGAGTGTTTATATTCTTATCAATTTCTCTAGGGTTAATCTAATTTAAAATAAGTTTAATACATGTTTTGAAACCCTAGAATGTTATTAATGATGTTATTAATAAAAATTATAAGATTAGAAACCCTAGGGTTGGTTTTAATAGGTGTTGATTAGAGTTTTCATGGTTAATAATTCTGGGCAGAATTTTAGGTCGTGTTCAACAGAGTATATCTTAATGATAAAAATTGGGTTTGATATAATTTTTGAGCCTAAAGTGAAGTTCAATGAATCTAGTTTCTGGAAAATCCGGCCTCATGTCAATTGGAGGTCGGGAAGGTCAATTTTTTAGATTTTATAAGATTAAGTGTCGAATCTGGAATTTCTATTTGAAAAATTCAGTTATAGTATTTGATTTTTAACTCTCAAACCATAACGAATTAGCCTTTGAATTTTTCGTGGGATAATCTTCATGATAATAGCTACATCCATGATGTTTTTCAGAATTTTCTGATTTCTCTAAGTTGGGTTTTTACGATTGAACTTTTCAAAGGTTCTGCCTGGTCGAAATTCGGGTCTGTTTTGGGTAACAAGGGTCAAAGGGATACTTAAACATGGAAATAAATTAAACTAATTATCATGAGTGTATTAGACATGTGTGGGAACCTTTGTTATTTTTGGTGTAAATTTAGAAGATATTTTTAGGGGTCATTTATGTATGAAAACTTACCTTAAATAAGTAGTTAAAATCTGAAATTTTAGGAAAACTTAATTAAGTCAAGTAAACTCTATATTCAGTAAGATCAAGTAATAAACTTATGAAATGAGATAGATAATAATATGTAATCATGGATTTATGTAGATCCGGTGTCGAGGGTGTAATCCTTTGTCTTCGTGTTCTTTCTCTATGTTGCTTGTTGGTTAAGGTACATATATTCCATCCTTTTAGTAAGGACATCTCATGACTTGATCCTCATTTGTTTCAATTACTTTGACTCGTTTGATATTCCGTCTGATTTTCTATCCGTACTCATGACTCATTGATATTCCGTTTGATTTGATATTCGTAATTCATGATTCCTTTCATCTTTGTTTGAATATTTCGTATGATATTAGATCCGTTATCTTGTTTGAATTATTGGTCATCGTTATCTTTTGCCTATCTCTTTGCCCGAGCTATTTGTAACTAGTTATGGAGGTACCATGACCATGTCATTGATGCACCAATGGCATGACACTATCTGTGGCGGTGTGATTAGTCCACGGCGTTCCCTTTTGTATGTGCACTTATTATGATTTGATTATACATGTTCGTACACTCGCCATAGTGATTTTGTATATGGATATGACTTTGTTTTGTAGGGAGCGTATGGATGCATCCTAGGTACTTTGTTTCGTTCAGTTTAGGTGAATGGTTGTATGTGTGCAATACACCCCATATCATATTTGGTACATCAGGGAATGCATACCTGTGTACATTTGATTATGACTATCTGATTATTTGTTTAGGGTCTAAGCATGTGGTATGCTTTAGACATTTGTTTGGGCTCGTGGGCATTCCTTTGATTTCTCTTATCCTATTCATTGTTCTATATATATCATTTGGCATTTGTTCTGCAAGTTCTCGTGATCCGTTGTGTTCATTCCTTCGTTTTATTACCGTTATTATTATTATATATGTTCACTGAGCGTTAGCTCAGCCGCGTTTTCTTTTCTTGCGGCAGGTTCTAAGCGGGAAGCTGGGATATGAGTGTTGAGAGTAGGAGCGACCCACCTTTAGAAGAACCATTTTCTTTTGGATTTATGTTTTAAAGACCTTTCCTTTTGAAGATCTCTTTTCTTTTTGATTTTGTTGGAATTTAATACTTTTGGAAGTCATTTTGTTTCATGACTTAGTATTTTTATTTAATAATGTCTTTCGCTTGCATTTATATGTTCTGACATGACACCATAACGTGACTCCTAGTCTCATTATTAGAGCGGGATGTTACAATTATGGTATCAGAACCATTTTGACCTGTAAAACCTAGGTTATGACCTATGAGGATTGGGTAGACATTAGGCTTCCTTTCGTATTTTGATATTATCGCTTCTTTTCGTATTTTGATCTTAACTTTAAATCGTCTTCGCTGTTTCATTTGTTGATTACCTGCTGCTAAGGGGCAAGTATTTTCTTCGACCAAGGATCAGGCAGCTAACTCTTCAGGTATCGTTTCGAGAACTCTCTTCTTGAATGGTCATGCTATTTTTTCTTATTTGATACGGGTGCAACACATTCTGTGGTTTCTGCTTCATTTTCTAAACCCCTTAGCATCTTCCCTACGCTACTTGATTATAACTTATCGATATCTACGCCTATGAAAAAGTCCTCTGCCACAGATACAGAACTTTCCCGCATTCGTTTTGATGATAATTATTCGTTTGCTAATTTGTTTCCCTTAGCAAAAGATGACTTAGATATTAGTCTTGGTTAAGAATTGGTTGCTGTTCATGATCGTCCCCTATCGATTGTCATATCAATCGTGTAATCTTGGGTTTCTCTGAATAACCCGGAAAATCATCTACCTATTTTCCATTTCGATATTAATTTCGAGAGACGAAAATTTTCTTTTAGAGGGGAAGAGTTGTAAAAAACGCAAAAAATTCCGAATTTCATTTCAATTGGTACTTTTGAATATAATTGCTAAATTTATAAATAAGCATTTAAAATAAAACCTTAGGTTAATAAATAGTTGTAAATATTAAAGAATATAATATAATTATGTATTATTAAAAATAAAATATAAACATCCTATATGATTACATAAAATCCGGCCACCCCCCTTTAATTTTTTTTTTTTGTTTTTGTTAAATATATAATTTTTGTGGAAATAATTGTTTTTCTTTTTACAAAAACTTTTTTTAGTATTAAGATAAAACGATAATCAAATTAATGTGTAAATCTTTTTAAACAAAGGAAGATTTTTGTCCCCTCCTCCATCATCCATAACCTGACCCTAAGATGTTATACAACGCAAATCTTTATTTATTTGTAATAAAACTTACTTTGGGAAAAGATTTAAAGAGATTAAGAAAAACAAAAACGTTAAGTAATCTTTTAAAATCAATAAAAAGATTTTTGTCTCCTCCCCTTTCTCATCCTTATAAATCCGGCCCCCTTCCTCACTCCTCCCCTTATTCTCCATGTTTCTCCGCCTCAAAAATTTCACACCCAAAAATCTTGTGTCAACATCTTAGAATTTGCAAAGAAGAGATTGGTGAAAATCGGGTATAGTTTTTCCAAAGCCTTGGTGCTCTAGTGTGATTTTTGATTCTTGTGGTGTGTTCTTGTTCTAGTCTTCATCTTGGTCTCCATAGGTAAGTCTTGATTTTGTTTTACTCTTATTGTCACCATGATTATATATACAAAAAAGTTTTCATAAACACCTAAAAGGTTGTAACAAATAATATGTTTATGATCTTGTCAATTTCTCTAGGGTTTAATCTAATTAAAAAGGTTAAATTACATGTTATGAAACCCTAGATATCATTAATGGTGTAATTAATAAGAAACTACAAGATTAGAAACCCTAGGGTTGGTTTTAATAGGTGTTAATTAAGGTTTTCATGGCTCATAATATTGGGCAGAATTTTAGGTCATGTTCAACGGGGTGTATCTTAATGATAAAAATTGAATTTTAAATTCATATTTCTTAGTGAGCCTAAGACCTAAATTCAATGAGTCTAGTTTCTGGAAAAGTGGTATCACAAGATAATTTTTTTTACACAAAGGGGCGGTCGGGGGGAAGGTTTGGTTTTTTAAGCCTTACAAAGATAAAGTGTCAAAACTAGAAATTCAGTCTGAAAAATTCAGTTGTAGTATTTGATTTTTAATTCTCAAACCATAATGAATTAGCCTTTGAAATTAATAGAGATTAATATTCATGATATTAGCTACGTCCATGATTGTTTTGAGATTTTTATAAATTATCTAAGTATGGTAAATACGAGTCAACTTTTCAAAGGTTCTGCTAGGTCAAAATTCGGGTCTGTTTTGGTTAACAAGGGTCAAAGGGATACTTAAAGATGGAAGTAAATTAAACCAATGATCATAGGTGTATTAGACATGTGTGGGAACCTCTGTAATTTTTGGTGTAAATTTAGAAGATGTTTTTATATGTCATTTATGTATGGAAACTTACCTTAAATAAGTAGTTAAAACTCGAAGTTTTTGGAAAACCTAATTAAGTCAAGTAAACTGTATATATGGTAAGATTAAATAATAAACTTATGAAATAAGATAGATAATAATATGTAATCATGGATTTATGTAGATTTGGTGTCGAGGGTGTGATCCTTTGTCTTCGTGTTCTTTCTCTTCGTTGCTTGTTGGTTAAGGTACAGATATTCCGTCCTTTTAGTAAGGACACCTCTTGACTTGCTCCTTCATTATCTTAGCTATTTAATTCAGTTGATATTCGTTTGATATCCCGTTTGATTTTCTATCCGTACTCATGCTCCATTTGATAATCATTGATATTCCGTTTGAATTGATATTCGCAATTATGATTCTGTTGATCTTTGTTTGAAGATTATTAGTATCTTGTTCACTTATATCTTTTGCTTTAATCTTGCCCGAGCTATTTGTAACTAGTTATGGAGGTACCATGACCATGTCATTGATGCACCAACGGCATGATACTATCTATGGCGGTGTGATTAGTCCACGACATTCCCTTTTGTATGTTCACTTATTATGATTTGATATGTTCGTAGACTCGCCATGGTGCTTGTGTATATAGATATGACTTTGTTTTGTAGGGAGCGTATGGATGCATCCTAGGTACTTTGTTTTGTTCAGTTTAGGTGAATGGTTGTGTATGTGCAATACACCCCATATAACATTTGGTACATAAGGGAATGCATACATGTGTACATTTGATTATGACTATCTGATTATTTGTTTAGGGTCTAAGCATGTGGCATGCTTTAGATATTTGTTTGGGCTTGTGGGCATTCCTTTGATTTCTCTTATCCTATTCATTGTTCTATATATATCATTTTGCATTTGTTCTGCAAGTTCTCGTGATCCGTTTCGTTCATTCCTTTGTTTTTTACCGTTATTATTATTATATCTGTTCACTGAGCGTTAGCTTAGTCGCGTTTTCTTTTCCTGCGGCAGGTACTCAGTGGGAAGCTAGGATATGAGTGTTGAGAGTAGGAGCTTTAGAGGACCCACCTTTAGAAGAACCCTTTTATTTTGGATTTATGTTTTAAAGACCTTTTCTTTTAAAGATCTCTTTTCTTTTAGACTTTGTTGGAATTTAATACTTTTAGAAGTCATTTTGTTTCATGACTTAGTATTTTTATTTAATAAAGTCTTCCGCTTGCGTTTATATGTTCTAATATGACACCATAACTTGACTCCTAGTCTCATTATCAGAGCGGGATGTTACAATAATATTCCTAGATGGTGATTTACTATATAAATATTATATATACATAAAATCAGAAATGTAAAGAGTTTAGGTTTTTAGATAACCTTAATATGATGTATGGTGATGAACAACAAGATCTAAACCCTAGTTTAGATATTAAACCTAAGCTTCCAAGACTTAGAAAACCCTAAACCCAATGAAACCCTAATCCTAAACCTTTCTTGATTAACCCTTGCAAATGCTAAACCAAACCTTCAAACCTTCTTGTAATACCTTAGATATGATGTTAGATCACTTGTATATGTGGTAAATAAAATTATATGGATTGTGTATGGGGGTTTGATGTTAGTTGTGGCCTAGGAGGGAGACAAAGGAAGAGTTTGTGAAGTTTTTACTTATGAAAATGAAGTGTGTGTTTATCTCTTACTAGTATGCATCTATTTATACACCAAGGACTACTCAAGACCACTTGTAGCAAGACCAAGACCAAGGGAAACATGAGGAGGGAAATAAGGAAGGTCTTTGGTCAAGTTAACTAATCATGTACTAAGGTGATAATTGCTAGTGTTTTGTATAAGTCCTAGTTGAGATTTTATGTGCTCTATGTCCCCTTGGGAGCATTATACATGAAATTTAGGGGAGGGAAATGGCTAGATGATTTTTTTTATATCTTGTGTTGATATTTTAGCAATACTTGTAGTTTAAATGTGTATAGATTAAGTGTAGACTTGAATACTTGAAAAGTGTATGTTTTGGTTTAATTATTATACATAGAATTCAGCTATAATGAATAACATGGGTGAAGTTTTATAAAAAATTTGGGTATTGGGTATAATAATAGGTATTTGTTGAAGCGTAAATAAGTTTTGGTGGTTCCGTGAATGTCTAAATGTATTTTATCGCGAAACGTAAACACTTTACGTAACCCATAAAAATAAAATGTGCAAAGTTAATAATTATCCTCCAAATAATTAAACACTTTCTTGACGTAAACATTTAATTGTTTGATGCCCGTTTACGTTAAATAATAATTTTTAGTTTACGCGATTTAACTTAACGATAAAAATTAAAAGCAAACGCGTACGAGACTAAAAATAAATTGTGAAATAAATGACGTCGTAAAATGACCTCAAAATACGGATTGTTACATCTAAAATAATTTGTTTAGATTAATTCGCGTTTGTTTCGAGTCATATGATTGAATTGTTAATTCTCAGGTATTTATGCATCATTTTATAAAGAAAAATAACTTATAAAAATGAGTGCAGGGAATTTTTCATCAAAAACAAAAAATGAGTTTTCACAGAGTGTGGAGACGGCGTCACGATTTACTCGCGATGCCGTCACCACGACACATGTAACGGGGTCAGGATATCCCTGGCGGCATCAAACGCCCATTTACAGGAAAACTCAAAAATTTTAAGTATTTTTTAAAATAAAACTTGTACAGCACTTAAGGAAGTTGTAATTCTTTTATAAACCTACAAAACCATGAGTTTAACAATTCTCTCATCCTATCTTTACTGCTTTATAGAGTCAACCCTAATTTAACACTGTATATTATTATATCACACATTTTATGCTTGGTATAATTGTCGTTATCTTTGATTACAGGTTATATTTGATGAGAAGAAGCTTGGAAGTTCTTAGGAAGTTTCAGTGGATGATTCTTGGAGGACGATTTAACCAGTTATCGCATGTTTCTTCTCTATTTTAGAGCAAACCAGGGGAGTACTAGTTTCATTTACTTGTTTTCTTTTCCCTTTATTCGTTTTTACGGGTACTTCTATAGAACATTAGGGACAATATTCAACTTAAGTGTGGAGGAGAAAATAAGCCTTAGAAACTATTCTTTCATTTGCCATTTGCTTTGTCCTTGAAATGATGGGTAATATATCGAAACATAGCATAAAAAGGTAATTTTGACCCAATTTTTTTTTTATGACACATACCGACGAAAACCGAGTATTAATATCGTCTCATGGATAGGAATTTATACGACTAGCACAAAAACCCTCAGAATTCCATCCCAAAAATATGATGTTCGCCTTTAGATCTTTAGGAACTTAGGTATCTATTATTGATACCCAAGATAGTTTATACCTTTACATTTCTCGAGTTAAGGAGTGAGCAGTCATATGTGTCTATTCTGTCGTTACAGATGTGTACTTATGGTCTTTGTCACCTTTTCTGGAGCATTAAGATCGGTATTAAATTATATGAGTGTACCGATAGTATATTAAATTCTAGAACTTGTTTTTGTGATGCATCCCTAGCCGCATAGTAAGTGTTAGGATTTGCTAGATAAGAGGCACTATGATTAACCCATGTTTTAAACTTGTAATTGTTATGATGATCACACCGATCGTATAACTATCCCACACCCTTGCCATGCACTCATTTTTAGTGCAGGATACCCCTAGTACAACCCTCCGAGCCTATCCTTTTTCACAGTTCTTGTAATTTTCTAGTGGATTCCAGATTATTAATGAAGAGCACTGTTAACCCTTAAAACAATCGTTACACCTAAATTGCCTTAGCCTACCTTGTATGTACTCACTTTTAGTACATTATTGTGTTTAACACAAGTTAATTATTGAGTACACGGTTGCTAATCCTTATCCTTGTAAATACTGTTTTGGGACGATTAGGATTCATAGTAGTATTTATTTCGCGGAAGAATGGGGAAAAAAAGTTAAGTCAATACCCCCATACGTTTGTTAAATGATATCCATGTTATTTTGATCCACCTCAATACGGGTCATTAGTTAGATTGTAAATATTGAGCATGTAAAAGCTCAAGTGTAGGGGTACGTGTTATAAACCCCATGTTATGATGTATTATGTTATTAAAAAAAGAGAAAAATAGAAAAGAAAAAGAAAGAGATTGATGTAGAGTTGTGTAGAGTTAGTAGATTTTTGTTCGAGTATTGGCTTAGTAACCAAACCAACGTGTATTCGTGTAAATAATTAGCTAACCCTTCCACTCCAAAGTTACCCAAAGCCACCCAAATATATCCCATCTGTTTCCGTTTCCATTATATGTTATCTTACACCTACACCCCACAACCCTTTAAAAAGACCTCTTAGATAGTAATGAATAATGCTTGCGCCTAGCGGTGGAGGTTTGATCCTTTACCAAGCCTATGGTAATTTATATGCTCTGACAAGTAATGAGTGTTGAATTTCCGTTTCCCCTATTATGTTATAATCTATTATACACCCGAGTGAAATAGAGAAACCCAAACACTTATGTGAGGTGCTAGTATATACTATCCGTGCTGTTAATTATGAGGTCTAGAAGGTTGTGTTGTAAAATTCCTTTAAAGAGTAGGTTAAATGACCCTGATAACACTCCACATATACATAAAATATCCCTCAAAAATACATCAAATATATATGTTAACGCATGAAATATTGCAAAGTTTGCTTGTTTGTTGTGTAATATTCATATCAGGACCAAAAATGAAGAAAAGCACTAAACGTGCAAAAGAATCCCGTTAAATACACTAACAGTCGTTATATGAAGAATCTAGAAGAAAATCCAAAGAGGAGCTAATGATCGAAGCCAAAGTGCGGCGCACAATTATCTTTGTGCGGCGTACTTCAAGACGAAGTAAATGCTATTTAATTACATAACAAGTGCGGCACATAATTTTCCTTGTGCGGCGCACTTCTCCTACAGTTACTCCTAAGTCATAAATGATTGAAATGATTGTGCAACCTTTCACTCCCCAAATTCTAGCAACTGATGCACCATCCTCAAGTATAAATAGAGCATGAAATTCAGGGTTAGAGGCATCCCATTCTTCACTCTAATCATCTATAATCATTTCTCATTAGTTAGTAAGTTGTTCTAGGGGATTGTTGAAGAATAAACCTTATTCTTCATCATATTCTAGGTTTTAGTAGAGGAAAGTTGATTGGTTTGGAACTAAACTGTAATATATAAATATATAATAAGGATAATCTCAAAAATCAATAAAATCAATTGTAGTAAACCGGGAGTATCGGTTTCTCACTTCGTTATCCACAAAGTTTAAAACTGGACCCGGGTCGTTCTTCCTGGCGAGGCGTGAATTTGAAAATCGAGAATCGGTTTGAATATTAATGCTTGAATGGGAAATATAATGATTGGATTATCTAAAACTATGAATAATATGCAAACATTAATAAAAGAAAACCCTAAATGAAAACAATTTAAGAAAAACGCGAAAATAGGAATTTAAGCCTAAAACTACGGGAAAGCATAAAAGGCAAGTGATTGACTTAAAATACTACGGGAAACATAAATAAAGGCTTAAAAGGAAAACCTAAGTCTACGGGAACATTAAACTAAAGGAAATTAAAGATAAAACGCGAAAACGGAAACAGGCATTAAAAACGGACGCGACTAAAAACCTAATTTATTAAATTTTAAACCTAAAGTGAATTTTTTACTTTTAATAAGCTAATAGTGACTAAAAAGGAAGAATAAAAAAAACTAGATTAAAAACGGAAGTGATTTGAGTTAAAAACGAGAGAAAATGGGAACGGGATCGAATCCCGTTCTTTAAAAATTAAATTTTTACAAAAACGACCCTACGAAAGATTTTCTATTTTTCCTAAGTGAATACTGATAAAATAAAATTTTCTAAAAAAGAAAAATATTTTTTTGATTTTTATTTAATTTGTTATAATTAAAAAACTGTTTTAATAAAAATAAATGATTAAAAATAGTAAACGAATATGAAAAATTATGAAAAATTCAGAAAAAATAAGTTATACTACAAGAATCCTAAGAAAAATCTAAAACTTGAAAAATAGCTTATTAAAAAGCCGTTAATAAGCTGTTTAGTGGTCGTGGGCTTAAAAGTCTAAACAGGCTTATATAATAAATTGTGTAAAGGATAACTGGATGAGCTAATGTAGCATAGTGTTAAGTGCGTGTGTGTTTAAAGGGAGGGTCGCAAGTTCGAGTCCTGGCCCCTCTCTTTTTGGTTAAAACTTTTTTTTTTAATTTTAAAAGAACAAACTTAAAGATAAGCTGACAACCAGCAATTTTACTAAAAGAACTTTTGATGAAAAGCTTTTTAATAAGTTGTTTAACAGCTTAAAACATGACAGGTTACAAATCTTTTTACATTTTTTTTTTAATTTTGAAGACTCATTAACGTAACTTAAGCTAAACTGAATGGACTATAAGCTAAAATCTAAGCTAACCTAATCCTAAAAGCTAGGATGAAAAGAAATAAGCACATTAATCCTAAGCTATAAACAGAAAAACTGAAAAAGCACTTATGCAGTTTTTTTTAAAACAAACAGGCCAACAAGCACACTTTGAGCTTAAATTAAACAACCAAAAGAGTTTTTTTTCTGAAGAATATTTAACTTTTTATGAAAGAACAGCTTGAGGACTCTTAGAAAAAGCTTTTAAATTGAATTTTTGAAAACTGTAAGTTAAGAGGACTTACTTTTGAAAGTTGCTTTTGTAACTGAGTGACAAAAGCAATTTTTGCTTTGCTTAAAAACTTGCCAACTTGTAGCTTAAAATTAGATAAGCTAAAAGCTGACTTTTTGAAAACTAGTTGAAAACAGTAAAGTTTTGATACAAAATCTACAAGGAAAACAATTTTTAAAACCTATCTCTAAAGTTTACCCTCTGAATTTGTCAATTGAAAAAGCTTCATATTCAAAAGTCTCCCCTACTGCAAAATGCACCAGATTTAGCTAAACTTAAAAACAAAGAAATGCAGACCTATGAACCTACTTTAGCCTACTTATAACTCTAAACTAAGAGTACTCTAAAAAAACAATACCTAGAAATGATTAAAACTAATAATGCATATACTACTTGACAGATTTGAATATCTTAAAATGCAACTTAAGAAAACTTTAACAACTCTAATTTTATTTTAAAAACTGATTAAATCTAACTAAAATGAGAGACTAGAAGCAAAAATAAAAGACCACAAGGTCAATAACAGCACTAACCAATGGTTAGTGCTGTTGACCCAAACACTCCCTTAGAATTTTTCATTATCCTATTAAGCTTAAAAATTTGAAAACTTATAATCAAACCTTGAATACCAGATAATAAGCAAACACTAACCATACTATTAAACTTATTTAAACTTTCTAATAAGCTAGAAACACAAAGCTAAGGACTACGCTATGAAATTGAGCTAATCACAGATCATGAAAAGCGCATTTAAGAAAATTAAGATCTAACGCATAGAATTTTAAAGATAGAAGATAAAATGCAAGGAATAAGCATAATTAAACAGAGTTAAGCTCAAATAAGCAATAGAAAAGCTAAAATAAGCAGTTTATAAGCTGAAAATTTAGATAGAAAAGTAAAGAGGAAACTTACATCAACCTTAGCTTAACAAAGGCAAAAATGGCTCGAGGAGCTACTCAACAGCTCTGGCTTATCTTTGATAAGCCAGTTAAGTCCTTGGAGACCCTTCCATAATTAGCCTCCCTTCTAAAAGTCCAATTAGCAAAGGTTTGTATCTGATTTTAAATTCTAAGTATGATTAAGGTTTAATTAAACTCCATCACAAGATTATAGACTTGTGAGAAATAAGCTGAGCTTTTGGAACAGTAGTAAACATTTGAGAGATTAAAAAGCTTATAAGTAAAAACGGTTTTAATAAAAGAAAGCTTGATTTTATCACTAGAAAACTTGAGTACAATAAACTTGAAACTTTGGGTACATTAAGCTGAGAAGAGTAAACTACATAAGCTGAAAATACAACAATACTTAACACTAAAAACTACTATCTACTCCTACTTCTCGCTTCCACTACTGTTCATCTGTCTTCTTCTTTTATATGTTGAGTGTCTTCAATTCATTGTGTTTGTTGTGTTTGTGATGTGAGAGGAAAACAAACTTCATCCTGGCCTTTCATTTATCTTGGTGCCCACTTAAACTCATCAAAACCCTTGATTGTTCTTGGCCAATAAGGTGATTTGGGATTGCTAGCTTGGATAACAGCCCATGTGGGGTGGGGATAGGTGGTGGTGACAGTTTTGGACGTCTAGGAACAGTGTCCAAGGTGTATGAAAGTGACAGAGGGTGAGGGGTTGATTTGGCGGGAAAGTGGGGAAAGAAGATAAACATTATCTTTTTAACTCAGGGTGAAGTTTGGTGTTTTGCCACAATTAGTCCTTCAACTCATATATGTTTCTTGCAAAGTTAGTCCCAAGTGGTGGGGAAGGTTTATAGTTTTGGCAGGTTAGGACCTCAATCGTTATACCTATCTTTGCAGCACACGTCCTTGTGGTGTAAACACCCGTTAAGTGGTTTTAAAAGGGTTGGGCCGGTTGGTTTAAATGGTTTTGGCCGGGTAATTATAAAAATGGGTTTTGGGCTTTTTGGACTAAATGCTTTTAATTTCAATAAAGTAGGCTGATCCGGGCCCACTAGGTGGGTACGGGTGGGCCCTTTTTTAGAAATTTAGGTTTTCAGGTTCGGTTTTTGATTCTCTTTCCAACACCATATCCCGGGGTTGACTTTGACTTCGTCTTGACTTCATTAATTGCACAAACGTCGTCGAGTCGAACCGGAAATTTCCGTTTTAGCTCCGTTTTCAATCCTTTTGAACCCTTGGCCTCAGTTTTTTGCGCTCTTTCCAAATTCGTGCTCAGTTTTGTCCGGTTTAGCTTTGTTTTTGTCCTTTAGTGAATATCTGGTACCTGCACAGCATAAACACAAAAACAAGCATATTTATGGCATTTTATGTGCGTTTTTGGTCGTATAGGGTCGATTTTAAAGGTAAAAGGTATGTGTAATTAAGCACATACCAAAATCCCCCATACTAAGGTATTGCTGTGTCCTCACGCAATGCTATGAAGTAAGCACTTAGAAAAACTAAAAATCTCGATCCCTCTCGACTAATAACTTAGAAAAGTAGCTAAGTGTTCATTGAGGGAGTTAAAGATTCATAAGTTTTGAAAATCCTCGTCTTTACCATTTTTATATATACACTTATTCCTACACATCTTTTTGTATATTTCATTTTTTCTTTTTTTTTTGTAGTTTTCATATTAAGCAACTAATTAGAACGTTTGACTTTCGTTATTTTCTAACTTTTAGGGATCATAAAACAAGATGCATTTCGATCCGAGAATGCCCCAAAAAGGATAAATTCATCGTTCCCGACTTTTCACTTATTCCAAACCAAGCATAAAACAAAATCACCGTTAATTATGAGTTAAGATGCTAACACTACTCATATTTGCAACTTGTAAACTTTTCACTCTCGGGGTTATTATATCTTAGGTGTATGTGCTATTTTGAATTTCAACCATGGATCAATTCTATGTTTCACGTTCCACCCGAGAACAATGAGTTTGAAGGCGAGATCATCCCATGTAGCGACTTTCGTCTCGGCACATCCCAACCTTGCGGTTAAGTGACCAGGCTTTTGACACCCCACATAGACTAGTATCGGGACTCACGGACCTTAGGTTTCAAAAACTCTCAGGTTTTCCGTATATACATAGCTTATAAAATAGAATAGCCAAAGTTCAAAAGCATATTTGAATTTAACAAAAAGAGATCTTTTATTCACACTTAATATTAACTATTTATGCAATTTGTAACCCTTGACCTTTTAGAAGGCTGCAACATCGGTTGTGAGCCGGCAAGATGCAGCAAACTTTTATCAGTCTCGGATTATTATTCTTACTATGGGCTTTCTTTAGAAGGCTGTAACATCGGTTGTGAGCCGGCAAGATACAGCAAACTTTTATCAACCCACAGTTTATATTTATTATATTTTTGCATTTTTCATCATTTTTTTTAATATAGGGAAAATGTCTTTTTGAAAAATTCAAGTATAAATTTGAACTAAGGCTAAAGTTTTTGCTATATACTACATAAAAATTATTGATTTAAGTTTAATTTCCAAAAGTAGCACGTATATTAATCAGGTTAAGAGCTTATGGGAGAAAAAGCGACAAATTACACACATGAGCTCTTAAGATTTCCAAATAATCCTTGTTTAGCATCCAACTCATACTTAACACTATCATTTTTCGTTCTTCGCGAATATTCGCGAACGCTTAGTCTAAAAGTTAAGGAACAAGCTAGAGCTCAACATGCTCGATCGAGTCAAAATTTACTCTTATTCTACCCAGTAGGAAAGTCAAAATTATGACAAAACACTTATTTTATTTTTGAAATTTTTTAAATTTTTTCATTTTTTTTTGAAATTTTGGTGGTAAAAACAGGATTACGTGATAACAACGGCTGCAGGCAAAAATCAAATCGAAGATCCCCCCCATACTAGAACTAAACATCGTCCTCGATGTTTTACGAAGGGTTTCTACATAAATCCTAAGCCGTTTATTAAGTATGCTTAAAGAAAAATGTTAGTCGATAAGATTAGGATATCGGATTCCCAAAATGAAGCTGAGGATGTGAAGCTCGAGGTGAATGAAGGACAAAACCGAGAGGCTTCAAACATCCGGGACATCCTGGACAATAAACCACAAAACACAAAACACGAGATAATGGTAGAGGCGAGCCTCCTCACAACACAAAACACTTATTAGCAATAAGAAAGAAGATAGAATGGATAAGCATGGGGTGCCTCCCACGAAGCGCCTTGTTTTTGTTAACCGAGTCACAAGCTCGACTCGACCCCGAATTCATTGGTCCATGGGGGAGCAAGTGGAAGATAAAATCTCCATCGGACTTTCATTCAAAGTGGATTTAGGATAACATGAATTTCTGAATGTTCCTCTCCGATGAGATACACCTGGCATAAAAGAATGATAAATGGAGATGCCGGGGTCAAAAATGGTATCTTCATTCCCACAGGAGAGAAGATATGGAGGAGCAACTGGATACGTGAGAAATGGAAGAAAGATCCATACAATATAAGCGAAGAGAGGTTCACTTAAAAGTATGAAATCCAGATCCAGGTGAAGGGTGGGATGGGTGGTTAAAACATTATGCACATGAACTCTTGGTTCTCTTGTTGGGAAAATTTCATTCACCACATCCATAGTAAGATTGCCCAGCTCGGGCTCAATCTTAAAGCAGAAATGATCATACTCCGATGGAGATATGATGTGAGCGAGTTCATCGGCGAACTCCTCATGATGAAAATTACTCCTATCGGCAGGAGGAAATGGATTGATCGAAAGATCAAAGATGAACGAATCATATTTAGAAAGAGAGAAATCATGATGAGTAGTGGTACTGCCACTACTCTTTTTTCCAATATGATCGTCATCAGAATAGAAAGCTTCATAATCCGGAAGAGAGTAATCAGAATGAGTAGTGGGACTGCCACTACTAATCTCTTCCAAATCAAGGCAGAAAGTTTCAGATTCGGGTAAAGAATTATCAAAGGTGTTAGTCTCCTCCAAGAAAAGGTTAAGAGATGTGGAGGAAGACTTGGTCATAACATCGGAAGATGGAGCGGGATTATCTTTTAATGCTTCGATGTTAGCAATAAGAAGATTGACATTCAACAATTTTTCACGAAGGATATCGTCTTTGATTGTTAGAAGAATATCGGTATCAATCCCTCCAACTTCCGGGATAACACAATCCTCTACATAATCTAGTGACGATCTCAGCATCGGGAGGTGATGCATCGACATAATCGATGTTCTCATAAGAATCGTCATCACTCGAAGTAGAATCATCGTTGGAATTGATGATAGTCTCAGAATGTTCTTTGAAAGCTTCAAGAGGGGTAGGATTGTTACAAAGAGGCACATCACACACGCTGTCAGGAATACCCTCGGACTCACTTGGGATTGGGACAAGGTTCTCAACACTAGACTTTATTACTTCGTCCGATTCCGTTGTCAGAATAGTGTCAAGATGCTCATCCCCCATACTTAGAGAGTTAACGGGCTCCTTGGTTGGTAAGACGGGTGTGATTGCAATAGTATAGTCATCGTCATCATCATAGCAAATGAGAATCTTCCAATATCGATCTTTAGCCACTTGCTCTTCCGCAATTCGCTTTTCTTCTTCCTTCTTTTGCATAATTTGACCAACCATATCACATAGGGATGTCATTTGCTCCATAAGCTTGTTTTAAGAATTGAGAAAGTCATTTTGAGCATTGAAAAGGCTATTTTAAACATTGGAGATTGGATGATTGACGGTATATTGCGGGGGTTAAAATTGGTCAAAACCAAAAGAATTATAATCATAGCAAGAATTTTGCTCATGATAATAGTCTTCATTCATTGGTTGACATTGGTAAGTTTTATGAGGTCCCCCACAATCTCCACAACAAGAATATTGTTGTGGAAAACTCGGTGAAGTTTATGGAAAATAATCAAAGTGTTGATTGAAACACGGGTCCTGATTATAGACAAACGGGACTTGAGGTGGACAATATTAACCGTAATGAGAATCGTTCCCACTTAACTCACAAGAGTTGGGTACGTATTGGGGTTGTGGAGGATGGTTTGCAACACTTGGAGAATCGTTAGAAGAGTACAGAGTTGAAAAATTGATTTGTGTTCCATTTCCAACAGTACAATAGAAACAAACTCCATCATATTCATTACAACCACATTGTTGGCACGTACCAAAAAAACATTGTTGTTGCAAACTTTGCAAATTTTGTAGGATCTCATTAAGGTTTTGATTGTAGCATGGTTCCAGATTAGAGATAATCGGAATTTGCGGTGGACAATTATAACCAATATGAGCACCTTTCCCACAAGACTTACAAGTACATCATTGACAAAAGATATCGTCTAACAAATCACCGCACTCGTAACAACAATTATGGTTAATTTGTGGAGGACTTTGTGGAGAATTTACACCGGGGCCTTGTTTGACAACGAATGGCTCTTGATTAACAAAGTTAGTGCTGTTATTGGATGACTTGGAAGTGTCTTGGAAGTCTTGAAAAACTTCCTCCAATGTCTTTCGTATTAGAGCACATTGTCGACAATATAGACCATGAACCGGGTCTCCACAATCGAGACAAATTTTTTCAATTTTAAGGGGTCGTTGAGACAAGTCGGGTATGGGAACAAGAATATTGTCTTCAAGACTCCCTTTTGAACAACCACAGTCTTTAGTGTGCAAATTTCCACAAGACGAACACTCTTTAATCGCGTAAAGGGGATTCGAACGACGATTGAGTGACGCCATAAGAATTAAACAATTGAGGGTTAAGAAAAGAATTAAATGGATAAGAAGAAAAAGAAGATTATTTTTGGCTTTTCGAATTTTTTAAGCAACATATTTTATTAACGGAAAAAATGAGATAAGGCAACTTAAACCAATAATCAACTCGTATCACGGTAGCTCTTTAAAAGAAAAACACACAAAGGAGCGGAGAAGCGGGAAAGCGCGAAGCTATTAAAAACCTTCTCCTTTCGGGTCGTAGTTCTTCGGAACAACCCTCCTTATACCCCTCTTATAGTTTATTTATCAATTAAAGGTGAGCCGTATTTCACAAGTGACACAAAGGCAAGTTTTAAATCTTTCGTTCGGGGACTTATTATGATAATGCTTCAGTTGAAAGCATTATATTGATGATGATTTTTATTGATAATTAAGGATAATGTTTTTATATTTTCGATTTTTTTGTTTTTTGTTTTTTTTAGTTTTATATTTTACTAATACTAATAAAAGAAAATGAAAATTTTTTTGTGTTTTATATTTTTATAAATAAAAGAAAATATTCACAAACGGGAAAATTAACTTCACGAGGGAAGGGTCTTCAAACACTAATCGTCAAACAAACACGAAAATCGTTTCACAGCCTCCCCGGCAGCGGCGCCAAAAATTGATTGGTTTGGAACTAAACTTTAATATATAAATATAAATATATATAAATATATAATAAGGATAATCTCAAAAATCAATAAAATCAATTGTAGTAAACCGGGAGTATCGGTTTCTCACTTCGTTATCCACAAAGTTTAAAACCGGACCCGGGTCGTTCTTCCTGGCGAGGCGTGAATTTGAAAATCGAGAATCGGTTTGAATATAATGCTTGAATGGGAAAGATAATGATTGGATTATCTAAAACTATGAATAATATGCAAACATTAATAAAAGAAAACCCTAAATGAAAACAATTTAAGAAAAACGCGAAAACGGGAATTTAAGCCTAAAACTACGGGAAAGCATAAAAGGCAAGTGATTGACTTAAAATACTACGGGAAACATAAATAAAGGCTTAAAAGGAAAACCTAAGTCTACGAGAACATTCAATTAAAGGAAATTAAAGATAAAACGCGAAAACGGAAACAGGCATTAAAAACGGACGCGACTAAAAACCTAATTTATTAAATTTTAAACCTAAAGTGAATTTTTTACTTTTAAAAAGCTAATAGTGACTAAAAAGGAAGAATAAAAAAACTAGATTAAAAACGGAAGTGATTTGAATTAAAAACGAGAGAAAATGGGAACGGGATCGAATCCCGTTCTTTAAAAATTAAATTTTTACAAAAAGGACCCTACGAAAGATTTTCTATTTTTCCTAGTGAATACTGATAAAATAAAATTTTCTAAAAAAGAAATTTTTTTTTTGATTTTTATTTAATTTATTATAATTAAAAAACTGTTTTAAATAAAATAAATGATTAAAAATAGTAAACGAATATGAAAAATTCAGGGAAAATAAGTTATACTACAAGAATCCTAAGAAAAATCTAAAACTTGAAAAACATCTTATTAAAAAGCCGTTAATAAGCTGTTTAGTGGTTGTGGGCTTAAAAGTCTAAACTGGCTTATATAATAAATTGTGTAAAGGATAACTGGATGAGCTAATGTAGCATAGTGTTAAGTGCGTGTGTGTTTAAAGGGAGGGTCGCAGGTTCGAGTCCTGGCCCCTCTCTTTTTGGTTAAAACTTTTTTTTTTAAAATTTAAAAGAACAAACTTAAAGATAAGCTAACAACCAGTAATTTTACTAAAAGAACTTTTGATGAAAAGCTTTTTAATAAGCTGTTTAACAGCTTAAAACATGACAGGTTACAAATCTTTTTACATTTTTTTTTAAATTTTGAAGACTCATTAAGCTAACTTAAGCTAAACTGAATGGACTATAAGCTAAAATCTAAGCTAACCTAATCCTATAAGCTAGGATGAAAAGAAATAAGCACATTAATCCTAAGCTATAAACAGAAAAACTAAAAAAGCACTTATGCAGTTTTTTTTAAAACAAACAGGCCAACAAGCACACTTTGAGCTTAAATTAAACAACCAAAAGAGTTTTTTTTCTGAAGAATATTTAACTTTTTATGAAAGAACAGCTTGAGGACTCTTAGAAAAAGCTTTTAAATTGAATTTTTGAAAACTGTAAGTTAAGAGGACTTACTTTTGAAAGTTGCTTTTGTAACTGAGTGACAAAAGCAATTTTTGCTTTGCTTAAAAACTTGCCAACTTGTAGCTTAAAATTAGATAAGCTAAAAGCTGACTTTTTTAAAACTAGTTGAAAACAGTAAATTTTTGATACAAAATCTACCAGGAAAACAATTTTTAAAACCTATCTCTAAAGTTTACCCTCTGAATTTGTCAATTGAAAAAGCTTCATATTCAAAAGTCTCCCCTGGTGCAAAATGCACCAGATTTAGCCAAACTTAAAAACAAAGAAATGCAGACCTATGAACCTACTTTAGCCTACTTATAACTCTAAACTAAGAGTACTCTAAGAAAAAAACAATACCTAGAAATGATTAAAACTGATAATGCATATACTACTTGACAGATTTGAATATCTTAAAATGCAACTTAAGAAAACTTTAACAACTCTAATTTTATCTTAAAAACTGATTAAATCTAACTAAAATGAGAGACTAGAAGCAAAAATAAAAGACCACAAGGTCAATAACAGCACTAACCAATGGTTAGTGCTGTTGACCCAAACACTCCCTTAGAATTTTTCATTATCCTATTAAGCTTAAAAATTTGAAAACTTATAATCAAACCTTGAATACCAGATAATAAGCAAACACTAACCATACTATTAAACTTATTTAAACTTTCTAATAAGCTAGAAACACAAAGCTAAGGACTATGCTATGAAATTGAGCAATGACAGATTATGAAAAGCACATTTAAGAAAATTAAGATCTAACGCATAGAATTTTAAAGACAAAAGATAAAATGCAAGAAATAAGCATAATTAAACAGAGTTAAGCTCAAATAAGCAATAGAAAAGCAAAAATAAGCAGTTTATAAGCTGAAAATTTAGATAGAAAAGTAAAGAGGAAACTTACATCAACCTTAGCTTAACAAAGGCAAAAATGGCTCGAGGAGCTACTCAACAGCTCTGGCTTATCTTTGATAAGCCAGTTAAGTCCTTGGAGACCCTTCCATAATTGGCCTCCCTTCCAAAAGTCCAAAAAGTCCAATTAGCAAAGGTTTGTATCTGATTTTAAATTCTAAGTATGATTAAGGTTTACTTAAACTCCATCACAAGCTTATAGACTTGTGAGAAATAAGCTGAGCTTTTGGAACAGTAGTAAACATTTGAGAGATTAAAAAGCTTATAAGTAAAAACAGTTTTAATAAAAGAAAGCTTGATTTTATCACTAGAAAACTTGAGTACAATAAACTTGAAACTTTGGGTACATTAAGCTGAGAAGAGTAAACTACATAAGCTGAAAATACAAAAAAACTTAACACTAAAAACTACTATCTACTCCTACTCCTAGATGCCTTCAACTGTGTGAAATGTAGGGGTATTTATAGGTGAGTTTGAGCTTTAGGGTGAGGAGTGAGGTGTTATTCTCTTGGTTTGTGGCCGTTGGATGATTTCTTGGCTTTCAATCAAAACATTATGAGCCCTTAGATTATTTGGAGAGCACACGGATCATGAATGAGCCATTGGGAGGCTGCCACGTGGAGTGGGAGGAGCGTATGAGAGGTGGGATTAGTCTAACAGCTTAGGTTGAGTCTAAAAACCATGGTTAATTGCTCGGGTAAAGGTTAATGAGAGCGGGGATTGAAATTTGTGTGTGGGTTTGATTTCCCGCCAAAATGGAGGTTAGTTATTTCTGAAGTTGGGGTTTTGCTCAATTAGTACTTCAAACTCATATATGTTTCTTGCAAAGTTAGTCCCAAGTGGTGGGGAAGGTTTATAGTTTTGGCAGGTTAGGACCTCAATCGTTATACCTATCTTTGCAGCACACGTCCTTGTGGTGTAAACACCCGTTAAGTGGTTTTAAAAGGGTTGGGCCGGTTGGTTTAAATGGTTTGGGCCGGGTAATTATAAAAATGGGTTTTGGGCTTTTTGGACTAAATGCTTTTAATTTCAATAAAGTAGGCTGATCCGGGCCCACTAGGTGGGTACGGGTGGGCCCTTTTTTAGAAATTTAGGTTTTCAGGTTCGGTTTTTGATTCCCTTTCCAATGCCATATCCTGGGGTTGACTTTGACTTCGTCTTGACTTTATTAAATGCACAAACGTTGTCGAGTCGATCCGGAAATTTCCGTTTTAGCTTCGTTTTCAATCCTTTTGAACCCTTGGCCTTAGTTTTTCGCGCTCTTTCCAAATTCGTGCTCAGTTTTGTCCGGTTTAGCTTTGTTTTTGTCCTTTAGTGAATATCTGGTACCTGCACAGTACAAACACAAAAACAAGCATATTTATGGAATTTTATGTGCGTTTTTGGTCGTATAGGGTCGTTTTAATAGGGTAATTGGTATTGGTAATTAGCACATACCAAAATCCCCCATACTAAGGTATTGCTGTGTCCTCACGCAATGCTATGAAGTAAGCACTTAGAAAAACTAAAAATCTCGATCCCTCTCGACTAATAACTTGGAAAAGTAGCTAAGTGTTCATCGAGGAAGTTAAAGACTCATAAGTTTTGAAAATCCTCGTCTTTACCATTTTTATATATACACTTATTCCTACACATCTTTTTGTATATTTCATTTTTTCTTTTTTTTTTGTAGTTTTCATATTAAGCAACTAATTAGAACGTTTGACTTTCGTTATTTTCTAACTTTTAGGGATCATAAAACAAGATGCATTTCGATCCGAGAATGCCCCAAAAAGGATAAATTCATCACGTTCCCGACTTTTCACTTATCCAATACCAAGCATAAAACAAAATCACCGTTAATTATGAGTTAAGATGCTAACACTACTCATATTTGCAACTTGTAAACTTTTCACTCTCGGGGTTATTATATCTTAAGTGTATGTGCTATTTTGAATTTCAACCATGGATCAATTCTATGTTTCACGTTCCACCCGAGAATAATGAGTTTGAAGGTGAGATCATCCCATGTAGCGACTTTCGTCTCGGCACATCCCAACCTTGCGGTTAAGTGACCAGGCTTTTGACACCCCACATAGACTAGTATCGGGACTCACGGACCTTAGGTTTCAAAAACTCTTAGGTTTTCCGTATACACATAGCTTATAAAATAGAATAGCCAAAGTTCAAAAGCATATTTGAATTTAAACAAATAGTGTTCTTTTATTCACATTAATATTAATCTATTTTTGCTATTTGTAACCCTGGACCTTTTAAGAAGGCTTGCAACATCGGTTTGTGAGCGGCAAGATGCAGCAAACTTTTATCAGTCTTGGATAATTATTCGTTCTATGGGGCTTTCTTTAGAAGGCTGTAAACATCGGTTGTTGGTGGATCCGCAGATACAGCAAAACTTTTATCAACCCACAGTTTATATTTATTATATTTTTGCATTTTTCATCATCATTTTTTTTATAGGGAAAATGTCTTTTTGAAAAATTCAAGTATAAATTTGAACTAAGGCTAAAGTTTTTGCTATATACTACATAAAAATTATTGATTTAAGTTTAATTTCCAAAAGTAGCACGTATATTAATCAGGTTAAGAGCTTATGGGAGAAAAAGCGACAAATTACACACATGAGCTCTTAAGATTTCCAAATAATCCTTGTTTAGCATCCAACTCATACTTAACACTATCATTTTTCGTTCTTCGCGAATATTCGCGAACGCTTAGTCTAAAAGTTAAGGAACAAGCTAGAGCTCAACACGCTCGATCGAGTCAAAATTTACTCTTATTCTACCCAGCAGGAAAGTCAAAATTATGACAAAACACTTATTTTATTTTTGAAATTTTTTAAATTTTTTCATTTTTTTTTGAAATTTTGGTGGTAAAAACAGGATTACGTGATAACAACGGCTGCAGGCAAAAATCAAATCGAAGATCCCCCCCATACTAGAACTAAACATCGTCCTCGATGTTTTACGAAGGGTTTCTACATAAATCCTAAGCCGTTTATTAAGTATGCTTAAAGAAAAATGTTAGTCGATAAGATTAGGATATCGGGATTCCCAAAATGAAGCTGAGGATGTGAAGCTCGAGGTGAATGAAGGACAAAACCGAGAGGCTTCAAACATCCGGGACATCCTGGACAATAAACCACAAAACACAAAACACGAGATAATGGTAGAGGCGAGCCTCCTCACAACACAAAACACTTATTAGCAATAAGAAAGAAGATAGAATGGATAAGCATGGGGTGCCTCCCACGAAGCGCCTTGTTTTTGTTAACCGAGTCACAAGCTCGACTCGACCCCGAATTCATTGGTCCATGGGGGAGCAAGTGGAAGATAAAATCTCCATCGGACTTTCATTCAAGTGGATTTAGGATAACATGAATTTCATGAAAGTTCCACTCCGATGAGATACACCCGGCATAAAAGAATGATAAATGGAGATGCCGGGGTCAAAAATGGTATCTTCATTCCCACAGGAGAGAAGATATGGAGGAGCAACTGGATACGTGAGAAATGGAAGAAAGATCCATACAATATAAGCGAAGAGAGGTTCACTTAAAAGTATGAAATCCGTATCCAGGTGAAGGGTGGTTAAAACATTAGGCACATGAACTCTTGGTTCTCTTGTTGGGAAAATATCATTCACCACATCCATAGTAAGATTGCCCAGCTCGGGCTCAATCTTAAAGCAGAAATGATCATACTCCGATGGAGATATGATGTGAGCGAGTTCACCGGCGAACTCCTCATGATAAAAATCACTCCTATCGGCAGGAGGAAATGGATTGATCGAAAGATCAAAGATGAACGAATCATATTTAGAAAGAGAGAAATCATGGTGAGTAGTGGTACTGCCACTACTAATCTCTTCAATATGATCGTCATTAGAATAGAAAGCTTCATAATCCGGAAGAGAGTAATCAGAATGAGTAGTGGGACTGCCACTACTAATCTCTTCCAAATCAAAGCAGAAAGTTTCAGATTCGGGTAAAGAATTATCAAAGGTGTTAGTCTCCTCCAAGAAAAGATTAAGAGATGTGGAGGGAGACTTGGTCATAACATCGGAAGATGGAGCGGGATTATCTTTTAATGCTTCGATGTTAGCAATAAGAAGATTGACATTCAACAATTTTTCACGAAGGATATCATCTTTGATTGTTAGAAGAATATCAGTATCAATCCCTCCAACTTCCGGAATAACACAATCCTCTACATAATCTAGTGACGATCTTAGCATCGGGAGGTGATGCATCGACATAATCGATGTTCTCATAAGAATCGTCATCACTCGAAGTAGAATCATCGTTGGAATCGATGATAGTCTCAGAATGTTCTTTGAAAGCTTCAAGAGGAGTAGGATTGTTACAAAGAGGCACATCACACACGCTGTCGGGAATACCCTCGGACTCACTTAGGATTGGGACAAGGTTCTCAACACTAGACTTTATTACTTCGTCGATTTCCGTTGTCAGAATAGGTCTAGATGCTCAATCCACCATACTTAGAGAGTGTTACGGCTCTTGGTTGATGAAACGGGTGTGATTGCAATGGTATAGTCATCGTCATCATCATAGCAAATGGGAATCTTCCAATATCGATCTTTAGCCACTTGCTCTTCCTCAATTCGCCTTTCTTCTTCCTTCTTTTGCATAATTTGACCAACCATATCACATAGGGATGTCATTTGCTCCATAAGCTTGTTTTGAGAATTGAGAAACTCATTTTGAGCATTGAAAAGGCTACTTTAAACATTGGAGATTGGATGATTGACGGTATATTGCGGGGGTAAAAATTGGTCAAAGCCAAAAGAATTATAATCATAGCAAGAATTTTGCTTATGATAATAGTCTTCATTCATTGGTTGACATTGGTAAGTTTCATGAGGACCCCCACAATCTTCACAACAAGAATATTGTTGTGGAAAACTCGGTGAAGTTTGTGGAAAATAATCAAAGTGTTGATTGAAACACGGGTCCTGATTGTAGACAAACGGGACTTGAGGTGGACAATCGTAACCGTAATGAGAATCGTTCCCACTTAACTCACAAGAGTTGGGTACGTATTGGGGTTGTGGAGGATGGTTTGCAACACTTGGAGAATCGTTAGAAGAGTACAGAGTTGAAAAATTGATTGGTGTTCCATTTCCAACAGTACAATAGAAACAAACTCCATCATATTCATTACAACCACATTGTTGGCACGTACCCAAAAGACATTGTTGTTGCAAACTTTGCAAATTTTGTAGGATCTTATTAATGGTTTGATTGTTACATGGTTCCGGTTTAGAGACAATCAAAACTTGCGGTGGACAATTATAACCAATATGAGCACCTTTCCCACAAGATTCACATGTACATCATTGACAGAAGATGTCGTCTAACGAATCACCACACTTGTAACAACAATTGTGGTTAACGTGTGAAGGACTTTGTGAAGAATTTACACCGGGGCCTTGTTTGACAACGAATGGCTCTTGATTAACAAGTTAGTGCTGTTATGGATGACTTGGAAAGTGTCTTGGAAGTCTTGAAAAAACTTCTCCAATTGTCTTTCGTATTAGAGCACATTGTCGGAAATATAGGGTCCATGACCGGGTCTCCATAATCGAGACAAATTTTTTCAATTTTAAGGGGTCGTTGAGACAAGTCGGGTATGGGAACAAGAATCTTGTCTTCAAGACTCCATTTTGAACAACCACAGTCTTTAGTGTGCAAATTTCCACAAGACGAACACTCTTTAATTGCGTAAAGGGGATTCAAACGACGATTGAGTGACGCCATAAGAATTAAACAATTGAGGGTTAAGAAAAGAATTAAATGGATAAGAAGAAAAAGAAGATTATTGGCTTTTCGAAAAAATTTTTTTAAGCACTTATTTTATTAACGAAAAAATGAGATAAGGCAACTTAAACCAATAATCAACTCGTATCACGGTAGCTCTTTAAAAGAAAAACACACAAAGGAGCGGAGAAGCGGGAAAGCGCGAAGCTATTAAAAACCTTCTCCTTTCGGGTCGTAGTTCTTCGGAACAACCCTCCTTATACCCCTCTTATAGTTTATTATCAATTAAGTGAGCCGTATTTCACAAGTGACACAAAGGCAAGTTTTAAATCTTTTGTTCGGGAACTTATTATGATAATGCTTCAGGTGAAAGCATTATATTGATGATGATTTTTATTGATAATTAAGGATAATGTTTTTATATTTTTGATTTTTTTTTTTTTTTTTTTTTGTTTTATATTATACTAATACTAATAAAAGAAAATGAAAAATATTTTTGTGTTTTATATTTTTATAAATAAAAGAAAATATTCACAAACGGGAAAATTAACTTCACGAGGGAAGGGTCTTCAAACACTAATCGTTAAACAAACACGAAAATCGTTTCACAGCCTCCCCGGCAACGGCGCCAAAAATTGACAGGCTTGAAACTAACCTTTAATATATATAAATAAATAAATATAAATATATAATAAGGATAATCTCAAAAATCAATAAAATCAATTGTTTTCCCCCCCCCCCCCCCCCCCCCCCCCCCCCCCCCCCCCCCCCCCCCCCCCCCCCCCCCCCCCCTATTGTAGAAAACCGGGAAGTATCAGTTTCTCACTTCGTTTTCCACAAAGTTTAAAACCGGACCCGGGTCGTTCTTCCTGGCGAGGCGTGAATTTGAAAATCGAGAATCGGTTTGAATATAATGCTTGAATGGGAAAGATAATGATTGGATTATCTAAAACTATGAATAATATGCAAACATTAATAAAAGAAAACCCTAAATGAAAACAATTTAAGAAAAACGCGAAAACGGGAATTTAAGCCTAAAACTACGGGAAAGCATAAAAGGCAAGTGATTGACTTAAAATACTACGGGAAACATAAATAAAGGCTTAAAAGGAAAACCTAAGTCTACGAGAACATTCAATTAAAGGAAATTAAAGATAAAACGCGAAAACGGAAACAGGCATTAAAAACGGACGCGACTAAAAACCTAATTTATTAAATTTTAAACCTAAAGTGAATTTTTTACTTTTAAAAAGCTAATAGTGACTAAAAAGGAAGAATAAAAAAACTAGATTAAAAACGGAAGTGATTTGAATTAAAAACGAGAGAAAATGGGAACGGGATCGAATCCCGTTCTTTAAAAATTAAATTTTTACAAAAAGGACCCTACGAAAGATTTTCTATTTTTCCTAGTGAATACTGATAAAATAAAATTTTCTAAAAAAGAAATTTTTTTTTTTGATTTTTATTTAATTTATTATAATTAAAAAATTGTTTTAAATAAAATAAATGATTAAAAATAGTAAACGAATAGGAAAAATTATGAAAAATTCAGGGAAAATAAGTTATACTACAAGAATCCTAAGAAAAATCTAAAACTTGAAAAACATCTTATTAAAAAGCCGTTAATAAGCTGTTTAGTGGTTGTGGGCTTAAAAGTCTAAACTGGCTTATATAATAAATTGTGTAAAGGATAACTGGATGAGCTAATGTAGCATAGTGTTAAGTGCGTGTGTGTTTAAAGGGAGGGTCGCAGGTTCGAGTCCTGGCCCCTCTCTTTTTGGTTAAAACTTTTTTTTTTAAAATTTAAAAGAACAAACTTAAAGATAAGCTAACAACCAGTAATTTTACTAAAAGAACTTTTGATGAAAAGCTTTTTAATAAGCTGTTTAACAGCTTAAAACATGACAGGTTACAAATCTTTTTACATTTTTTTTTAAATTTTGAAGATCATTAGCTAATTAAGCTTAATGAATGATATAAGCTAAAATCTAGCTAAACCTATCCTATTAGCTAGGTGAAAAAGAAATAAGCACATTAATCCTAAGCTATAAACAGAAAAACTAAAAAAGCACTTATGCAGTTTTTTTTAAAACAAACAGGCCAACAAGCACACTTTGAGCTTAAATTAAACAACCAAAAGAGTTTTTTTTCTGAAGAATATTTAACTTTTTATGAAAGAACAGCTTGAGGACTCTTAGAAAAAGCTTTTAAATTGAATTTTTGAAAACTGTAAGTTAAGAGGACTTACTTTTGAAAGTTGCTTTTGTAAGTTTGCTTTTGTACTGAAGTGACAAAAGAAATTTTGCTTTGCTTAAAAAACTTGCCAACTTGTAGCTTAAAATTAGATAAGCTAAAAGCTGACTTTTAAAACTAGTTGAAAACAGTAAATTTTTTGATACAAAATCTACCGGAAAACAATTTTTAAAATATCTCTAAAGTTTTACCCTCTGATTTGTCAATTGAAAAAGCTTCTTATTCAAAGTCTCCATGCTGCAAAATGCCCATCCGATTTAGCTAAACTTAAAACAAAGATATGAGACCTTGGAACCTACTTTAGCCACTACTCTATAACTCTAAAACTAAGAGTACTCTAAAAAACAATTACCTAGGAAATGGATTAAAATGATAATTGCATTATACTACTTGACAGATTTAATATCTTAAATGACAACTTAAGATACTTTAACACTCCCCTTCCCCCCAATTTATATTAAAAACTGATTAAATCTAATAAAATGAGGAGACTAGAAGCAGTATAAAAGACCCCAGGTTATATCAGCCTAAACCATGGTTAGTGTTGTTGACCCAAACACTCCCTTAGAATTTTTCATTATCCTATTAAGCTTAAAATTTTGAAAACTTATAATCAAACCTTGAATACCAGATAATAAGCAAACACTAACCATACTATTAAACTTATTTAAACTTTCTAATAAGCTAGAAACACAAAGCTAAGGACTATGCTATGGAATTGAGCTAATGACAGATCATGAAAAGCGCATTTAAGAAAATTAAGATCTAACGCATAGAATTTTAAAGATAGAAGATAAAATGCAAGGAATAAGCATAATTAAACAGAGTTAAGCTCAAATAAGCAATAGAAAAGCTAAAATAAGCAGTTTATAAGCTGAAAATTTAGATAGAAAAGTAAAGAGGAAACTTACATCAACCTTAGCTTAACAAAGGCAAAAATGGCTCGAGGAGCTACTCAACAGCTCTGGCTTATCTGTGATAAAACAGTTAAGTCCTGGAGACCCTTGCCATAATGGGCCTCCCTTCTAAAACGTCCAAAAAGTACAGTTAGCAAAGTTTGTATCTATTGTATATTTACGTATGATTAAGGTTTAATTAAACTCCATCACAAGATTATAGACTTGTGAGAAATAAGCTGAGCTTTTGGAACAGTAGTAAACATTTGAGAGATTAAAAAGCTTATAAGTAAAAACAGTTTTAATAAAAGAAAGCTTGATTTTATCACTAGAAAACTTGAGTACAATAAACTTGAAACTTTGGGTACATTAAGCTGAGAAGATTAAACTACATAAGCTGAAAATACAACAATACTTAACACTAAAAACTACTATCTACTCCTACTTCTCGTTCCCACTACTGTTCATCTATCTTCTTCTTTTATATGCTGAGTGTCTTCAATTCATTGTGTTTGTTGTGTTTGTGATGTGAGAGGAAAGCAAACTTCATCCTGGCCTTTCATTTATCTTGGTGCCCACTTAAACTCATCAAAACCCTTGATTGTTCTTGGCCAATAAGGTGATTTGGGATTGCCAGCTTAGATAACAGCCCATGTGGGGTGGGGATAGGTGGTGGTGACAGTTTTGGACGTTTGGGAACAGTGTCCAAGGTGTATGAAAGTGACAGAGGGTGAGGGGTTGATTTGGCGGGAAAGTGGGGAAAAAAGATAAATAGTATCTATTTTATCTCAGGGTGAAGTTTGGTGTTTTGCCACAATTAGTCCTTCAACTCATATATGTTTCTTGCAAAGTTAGTCCCAAGTGGTGGGGAAGGTTTATAGTTTTGGCAGGTTAGGACCCCAATCGTTATACCTATCTTTGCAGCACACGTCCTTGTGGTGTAAACACCCGTTAAGTGGTTTTAAAAGGGTTGGGCCGGTTGGTTTAAATGGTTTGGGCCGGGTAATTATAAAAATGGGTTTTGGGCTTTTTGGACTAAATGCTTTTAATTTCAATAAAGTGGGCTGATCCGGGCCCACTAGGTGGGTACGGGTGGGCCCTTTTTTAGAAATTTAGATTTTCGGGTTCGGTTTTTGATTCTCTTTCCAACACCATGTCCCAGGGTTGACTTTGACTTCGTCTTGACTTCATTAATTGCACAAACGTCGTCGAGTCGATCCGGGAATTTCCGTTTTAGCTCCGTTTTCAATCCTTTTGAACCCTTGGCCTCAGTTTTTCGCGCTCTTTCCAAATCCGTGCTCAGTTTTGTCTGGTTTAGCTTTGTTTTTGTCCTTTAGTGAATATCCGGTACCTGCACAGCATAAACACAAAAACAGGCATATTTATGGCATTTTATGTGCGTTTTTGGTCGTATAGGGTCGATTTTAAAGGTAAAAGGTATGTGTAATTAAGCACATACCAAAAGTACCATTTGATCTCAGAAGGTTGTGTTAAGAAGAAGTTATAGTGTTTATTCGGGTTGTTAGAATTATTGTTCGAAGGAAACTCTTGAAGAATTAATATATTTTGCTATTTAGTTTGGTATTAACACGTTTTCCTACTTTATTATTATGAATTCTGAATTGTTCATGCTTGTTATTTGTTTTGAATTTATGAATATGGAGTAGTTTAACATGTTTTTTTGGGAATCATGAGGGAATTATGGATTAAACTTGGATGAACTAATGAATTTTGGAAATTGTTAATATGAACTTGATGTTTTTATACCCGGATTCTTTAATAGTCATTTGATCATCATTCTAGCCCAGATATAGGTCGAAAGAATCCAGCTAAATGCTTGATTTCCAAGTTGTTTGTCTATGAAAACTAGATCTTTGACTTGTGAGGATTGGCTAACAAAATGATTATTAACCCGAGTATAAGAAGGTTTAAGGCTTAACCATATGTCTAACGAACTTGGTTAAGATAGATTATATTTATTATTTCCAAGCTTGAATTGAACTTAAAGCATTTTTGTAATCAAAAGTAAAGGCCGAAAGGATTTTTAATTATAATAAATAGACAATCATTTTAGCAAACTACCCGTTTCTTTAATCGAATATACCTTCATTCTTAAACCCGTTATCTATCCAAGTTTATCTATTTTTATTCTCGTTCTCCCAAACAACAACATCTTATATCTTGAAGTTCCTTAGAATCTTTAGATAGTGACAGTCTATAAGATTTACCCTTTCGTAATATAATCGACCCTTTCTAAGAATTACCAATCCTATAGAACAACCTGGTCTTACCTTAAACCTATACTATAAACGGGGGTTTATACTTTACCCGTGTGTTAGTTGGAAATCGGATAAAACTAGTATTATAAATTTAAAGCTTTACACCCGAGTGAAAGAGAGAAACCCAAACACTTATGTGAGGTGCTAGTATATATTTTTCGTTCTGTTAATTACTAGGTCTAGAAGGTTGTGTTGTAAAATACTTTTAAAGAGTAGGTTAAATGATCCTCATATTGTTATTGTCTAGGTAGAAAATCCCATTTGCTTGAGGACAAGCAAATCCCAAGTATAGGGGTATTTAATGAGGTGTCATTTTATACATTTTTTCGGGGTCGTTTAACCCCCTAAATCATGCATTTATGCCCAAAATAGGTACTTAATCGTTCCTTTTCAGGTATTTAGTATTTGGAAGGTATTTGGAAGAAATACACGTGACTTAGGCTCATTTAGAGAAGAAACAGACAAGATTACGGACCAACACCAAGACTCTTGAAGATTTGTGCTCACAGAGCCTGGAGACGTCATCACCAGTTCTACATGACGCCGTCACAACCCATATAGTGACAGCGTCACAATCTTTCATGACGGCGTCAGCACGCATCGACTTACATGCAGATCTAGAAGATTCTACTCACGATGGCGTCACGATTAAAACGCGATGCCGTCGCAGCGATTTATCTATATATACAAACCCGAAATTAAGGTTTTAAGTATGTAACTTTAGAGTAAAAAGGGAGACGAACCCTAGTTCGTTTGACAGCTTATTAGGAAGATTTTAGGGCTTCAAAACCCTATTGTAACTCCTTCAATTCATGTTTAAATCAAGTAAGACTATCTTAATCATTCAATATGTCTTGTTGTTTGATTCATTGTTGTTCTTGCTTTATCTTTAACATGCTTGGCTAAGCTTCTTATTGTGTTCATTTATGATTGTATGAAATCTAGAATGTTGATCTTAGTGATGTTGCTTCTTGTGATGAATATGCATATTATGCTTTAAAAAACCAGCTTTTGTTTGTATCACTGTTGATATGTCTAGGGAAACATGATTGTGTAGAAAGGATACCATCAGGTAACAGTCTTTATACTACCTTGCCCCCTAATATGGTTGATCCACTTTTAATATATTTCAAATGCATTTAATATACTCTTGGGGGCCTTGTAATAGTCTGCATACTACCTTACTTGTGCGTTGCCTCAACGGAATATTAAATAGACGGCGGGTTCATGTAATTCATTCATGACTTAGTAAATAATTACATAGATCATCACAAGTGTGACAAAGCAACAACAGTAGGAGAAGCAATCTAGGGAGTAATACATGATTAAATAAATACAATCTTTTTATAATATTGTTATCACCATTAGTGTAGTTTATTAATTAGTTTAATAGCTGAAACAAACCAAACCTCTCAAACATATGATTTACCTGCTTTCTTATAAATATAAAAATATAAAAATCATCTTCTCTCAACCCCTAGAATTCTGTTAGACCATGATCAATCCTTCCCAACCTATTCTCCTAGAGAACGATAACAACCCCCGAGTCTTGCCTATACTACTACAACAACGGTTAGGTACTCTGCCTAAAGAGTTGTAAAAGTTCTTATAGAAGTCCCTTACAAAAACCGCATCAAATACGCATGAAAACAAGTATACATTAGTGATTAAACGCGGGTTGAATGAGTTCTTGGAGGTTTTCAAAATCAACAATGAAGGGTTTATGGTTTTTGGTTAGAGCATGTGAAAGAAGACAACGGGTGGGGGTGTTTATGTTTATAATTGATAAGTGTAAAATACACATATCCATTTATGCTTAAAATAGCCCAATTAAACCCAAAACAGACCAAAAATGGCAAAAATATGCTTGTATTTGTGTTTTGTGTGTGCAGGTACGGATATATCAAAAATCACATGAAAACCGTCAAAAACAAGCAAGCATGGACACGAGAACGCAAGAGTGAACAAAAGCCGGAAGCAAAGCCAGGAAAAGTCAAGCTTTAATCAAGTCTTGGTCAACAAAAGTCAACAAGACCTAAAACATTCCACTTTAGCCCCTCAACTTTCAGAAAAATCCATAAATGGCCCCTCACCTCTTATTGGGCCTTAATAACCTTAATGGGCCTGAAAAACCCTAAAATTCCTCACCCGGATCCATTTGGCCCAAAAACCCATTCATAAGCCCAAGTCCCTAGCTCATTTCCCTTTTTATAAACCACAAGGGCTAGTTTTGCAATTTTCAAAAGTTGTTTTATAACTAGAATGAGAAAACAAATAACAAGGGCCAATTATGTCAATAGGGCAAAGTTTAAACTAAATTAACCCGTTTTCAGTTATAAAAAAACACGCGAATCCCATTTACTATTCACCCATCGTCCCCAACATTAACCATGGGTAAAACAAGGGGCAAATCCAAATTAAGGGGTGATTAAGTCAATTCAAGAGCTCGTTTACAAGATGGCAGGGAGAGTTTAGTCAAATCAAGTGATCTCATTAAGCAAACAAAATGCGTGGCTATGAGAAAGCACAATGGAATGAAGATTTTGCATTGGTCTCACTCACAAAGGAAGCACAAGCTGTCACGTCAAGGTATGACAGCTTGGCAATCATTGAGTGCACACAATTTGATCAAACGGCTATTAATCATGATCCAATGATTAAGAGAATGAAGGGATGAGATTGAAAGATTGGAGAGCAAGGCAAGAGGGTCTGGAAGCTTCACCAAATGGCTATAAATAGAGCCTCACTCTTCACACACATACATGTAGCCTTAGATTTAGTTTTTAGTTTAATTTTAAAATTCCTAGCTTAATTTTTTTTAATCTTGTAATTTTCCTTTTAAGTATTGTAAGCTTTTTATTAATGAAATTCAGCTGTTTTTTTTCTCTCAAAATCTCTCTAATTCATAATCTCTTAATTTTTTTCAAATATTAAGCTAAAAGCTCAATAAGCCCTCATAAGCTCAAAATAAGCTCTAATAAGTCTATAAACTTATTATGGAGCTTAACTCACCTTAATCATACTTTAAACTTGTAAAATCAGCCTAAGTTCTATTCACCTTTGGATTTGGATTCATGAGTTTTTGGAAGGGGATCTTAATTTGGAAGAGATCCCATGGACTTATACCCTAGCTTATTAATAAGCTAGGGAGCTTGTAGCTGCCCTTTTGGGTCCTCTTGTTCAGCTAGATGTGTTTTGTAAGTTTCTTATTTAAATTCCTTTTATTCTAGCTTAAAATAGTTTTCTATTTGCTTTCTATGCTTATTTGCTTAATCAGTCTGCTTATTATTGCTTATTTGTGTTTTATCTAGCTTTATAATCATAGTTGTTTATCTGTTTTTGACTTTCTTAGTTTAGATCATAGTCTCTCATAAAATTGTCTTGAAAACCTTTAAAAAACCAAAAATAGTAGAAAATTAGTTTAAATCTTAGATTAATGCTTAATCAGTTGTTAATTCATGTTAGTTAGGGTTGTTATAAGCTAAAAATCATCTGGTAGTTAGTGCTTATTAGTTAGTTTTGCAATTTAAGTTTAAAAGTCATTTCTATCAAAGTGGTAAAGGGGTGTTTGGCATAAGCTTATTTGACCATCAAAAGTCAAAAGTTTTGTGAAAACCTTTTTGAGACAGCTTTGAATCTAGTTAAAAACATTAGGAAATGAGTTTTCATAAATTAGATATGGAAATTTAGAAAGTTTGAGCTTAATATAAGTGTGCCAGCACCAGGGTAATTTTTCTTTAAATTTCACTTGTGCAAATTTTAATCTAAGCTTTAAAAGGCTTAGATCTTGTTTGCAATTTAGTTGTACACTCTATTTGAGTGTGTCTAAGTGCAGGTTTACCCTTAGGTAACCTGCATTACTTAGTTTGCACTTGTGCAAAGTGCACCAGTACTAACAAGAAGTTAGTACTGCTGTCACTTTTAGCTTAGATTTTAGCTAGGTACTCATAGTTTGTAGGCTCTTAAATTCAAGTAGGATTTAGTTTAGTTATAGCTTAATATAGATTAAGTCTTAATTTACATTTTCTAGCTTATTTACCTAGCTTAATTTTGCTGTTAAAAGTCACTCTAAAACCTTAAAGGCCAAAAACAGTAGGAAGATTAAAGTAGCTTTTAAATTCTAATCTTTAGCTTATAAGAATAGCTCTTTTCATTCAGTTTTATAGTTTTATAGTTGTTAAGTAAGTTTCCAAGAGATTAGCTTCTAGATTTGCTTATTGAGCTTTTGAGCTTAATTGGTTTTTGTGCTATTAAGCTTAATCTCTGAGTTAGCTTATTCTATTATCATTTTCAGTAGCTTAAAATTGTTTCTAGCTTAGGTTTCTTTTCATTTTTAGATTAAGCAACTTATAAGCTTTCTAAAACACTTTTCCTTTTTAGAATTAAGCTTAATTTGAGCTTATTATAGTTGTTTAAGTGAAAATAAGCCCAAACCCATACTTACTGTGACAGCAGCTTTGATAAGCTGTTTTAGAGCTTATTAGTTAGTTTTAGCTTAAGTCCCTTTTATTAAAATAGCTTATTTTAGTGTCCTTTTTAAGTCCTAGTATTTAGTTTTTCTTAAAAGTCAAAAAAATAAAAAAATAGCAAAAAGGGGTTGCCCACACTCGAACCCACGACCTCCCACACACAACACACACGACTTAACCAGTTTGCTACATTAGCTCATCCATTCATATAACACACAATTTAATACTAGTACACGTTTTCATTTCCCTTGATTCTTCTGATGGACCACCATCGCAGGACCCTTATGTTGCTACCGTTGCTTGTTGGAGGAGCAGGGTAACAGCACGTCCATCATCATCATATGAGTTTCCTATTGCTCCTGTTACTGCCCCGCCCGGGATTCGTCGACGGTCAGCGATTCTTATCTGACCCGGGGAGGCTATTCCGTTTGGTCAACCTTACCGCACCCACCTTAACAGGCCGCGTAAGTTGTTGACTGTGAGGAAGAGAGTTGGACCTTTACCAGTTCGCAGATTAGCATCAAGGCGAGGGGTCTGACGGGGGTGAGGGGGGTTGAGGGGTTTTGCATTCACCTCGTTCTTCAGTCCATCATATCTTCTTATGTTCATTTCGGTTTCTTCGCAGTTCATTCTTCGGGTTTGGATGCATCAGATCAGGCTCATTCTGGACCTTCGACTAGAGTTGTATCACTCAGATTGTGTTACCCTCCTAGGAGAGCACCACAACATAGTAAGGCATTTCGTCGTTAGTGTGCTGCTCCATTATCTACTATGTATCTACCGACTACATCAGAGTCATCATCAGGAGATTCATTAGAGAGACCCCTGCATTTATCTTCACATTCTGCTGGACCATCTCGCAGAGATGTAGATCCAGGTTGGATTCTGTACCAATCTCTCTAATGCAGTTTAGGGGATCATAGATCATACCGTGGTGATATCCCTACCACCTTGTAGACGGTTCAGAGATTCATAATCGTCTGAGGCTAGCATAGAGGAGGATGCCGAGGTTGGTCCTATAGAGACTGGGATTGATATGGAGTTAGGTATTGATGATGGGAATGATGTTAGAGATCATGTTGAGATTGACCCTAGGGATGTCAGGGATGATACAGAGGAGTATGAGGCTGACGCCAGTGCTAGAGACACGGTTGAGGTAGGTATCGACCGATGTCCGCACCGACTAGTGATTAAAAGGAGGAGATTGTAGAGCCAGCTGGAGAGGATTCTTCTAATTCGTCTGGCACTAGGGATGGCATTGTTAGGTCATTCGAGGATATGCCGATTGACTTGGGTGATGCTGTGCGTGACTTTTACCATCACATGTCTGAGGTTCGTATTGATAGGATTGTCGGGATAGAGACTGCTCAGAGCCGGTTGGAGGCCGATCAGTTGATAGCTAGCGGAGATAGAGCTAGGATGGCCGAGAGGATATATAGCTTGAGGTTGGAGAACCTCAAGGTTCATGCTATGTTGGATATTGAGAGGGATCGTGTTAACAGCCTTCGTCTTCATATGTCCCTTTCATAGGAGGAGTTTCATCAAATTCGTAGGGATCGTGATGATGCTCGAGGGAGACTTAAGAGGTTGGAGTCGTATCTTGAGAGGCGTTTTGGTTTTTGCCCATAGACTAGTAGTACCGTGATCATGTAGGGCACTAGATTGATGGTTAGGTTTGGATGTTAGCAGTAGAAATAAGTGTGGATCATGTACCTATTTCGGATTTTGATTGTAACCGAATTATGCTTTTATTCATGAAATTAAAAGTTTGTTTTGACCTTCTCGCTTATTTATCTATATTGTTACTCATTCGTTCTGGCAATCGTCTTGTAATTATATTATATTTTGTTTGATAGCATGTATTAAATTATCGTTATCTACTGATCGTGTATTGTTTTAAAATCTCACCCTGGGTTGTGTCTTGTGATGTAGAACATTAAGTATCACTCGCTCAACGTATGACCCTGAGCATCGAAGAAATCGTAACTGACATCGTGGAAGAAGCGTTGGCTGCTCATGAGGCGACCGTGCGCATATACTCTCGAGAATGAAAACCAAAGCCTAAATGGAGTGATAGCGACAGAGGAAATGGAAATGGTGAATGGATATGGTAGAAATGAGAATACGGCTGAGAAATGTAGAGGTGTAGACCTATTGCTAGAGAATGCACCTACCAGGACTTCATGAAGTGTCAACCACTCAACTTCAAGGGAACGGAAGGAGTTGTAGGATTGATAAGGTGGTTTGGAGAAATGTGGAACAGTGTTCCATTTGCAGCTGCCCAGAGAAGTCAAGGTTAAGTATGCTATTGACCCTGTCGGATTTGTGCACTACTTGGTGGAATCAACATAAGAGGACTATTGGGATTGAGGCTGCGTTTGCCATGTCATGGGGGAGCTCATGAAACTAATGACTGAAGTGTATTGCCCAAGGAATGAGATTCAGAAAATGGAAACTGAACTGTGGAACTTAACCGTAAAGAACAATGATTTGACTGCTTATACTCAGAGATTTCAAGAGTTGACCATGATGTGTACCAAAATGGTCCCCGAGGAGGAAGATCGGGTGGAGAAATTCATTGGAGGTCTTCCTGATAATATCCAAGGGAATGTAATTGCTGCAGAACCCACAAGACTACAGGATGCCGTTCAAATCGCCAACAACTTGATGGATAAGAAGTTGAAAGGCTATGCTGTGAAAAACGCAGAGAACAAGAGGAGATTGAACAACAACTATGGAAACAACCGTGGACAACAACCACCGTTCAAACGACAGAATACTGGAGGTCAGAATGTTGCTAGAGCCTATGTGGCTGGTAACAATGAGAAGAAGGAGTATGAAGGTACTTTTCCCTTCTGCAACAAGTGTAAGCTTCATCATGTAGGCCCTTGCACTATAAGATGTGGGAAGTGTAACAAGATTGGACATTTGACCCGGGATTGTAAGGTTACCAATTCCACTACTTCTACCCAGAGAGGTCAAATGGTGAATCAGAGGGATGTGACTTGTTTCGAGTGTGGAGCACCAGGACATTTCCGGAAGGATTGTCCCAAAGTCAAGAACCAAAACCGTGGGAACAAAACAAGAGTTCCTGATGCAAGAGGCAAAGCATATGTCCTAGGAGGAGTGACGCAAACCCAGGTTTAACACCGTCCGGGTTGTTCTTCTCAAACGATCTCATGCTTACATGTTATTTGATTCGGGTGCCGATAGAAGTTTCGTATCAAATACTTTTAGTGCATTGTTAGATATTACTCCCTCTGCCCTAGACGTTAGCTATGCTGACGAACTAGCTGATGGAGAATTCATAAAACTAACACTTGATTGAGGTGTACATTAGGATTGTTAGGACACCCATTTAACATTAATCTGATGCCCATAGAGTTGGGTAGTTTCGACGTCATCATCGGCATGGATTGGTTAGCAAAGAATCATGCGGTGATTGTCTGTGACGAGAAGATAGTGCGTATTCCCTATGGAAATGAGATTTTGATCGTTCAAGGAGACAAGAGTGATAAGGAGAAGAAATCTACATTAAGCATTATCTCGTGTGTGAAGGCCCAGAAGTATATGGAGAAAGGTTGTCAATTATTCCTGGCACAAGTTATGGTAAAGGAAACCGAAGACAAGTCGAAGGAGAAGCGACTTGAAGACGTGCCGACTGTACGGGACTTTCCGGAAGTTTTTCCAGAAGACTTACCTGGACTACCACCCACACGACAAGTCGAATTTCAGATTGACTTAGTCCCAGGTGCTGCACCTGTAGCTCGAGCCCCGTATAGGTTAGCACCGTCGAAGATGGAAGAATTGTCTACCCAACTACAAGAACTTTCTGACAAGGGATTCATAAGACCAAGTTCCTCACCTTAGGGAGCTCTGGTTTTGTTTGTCAAAAAGAAAGACGGCTCTTTTCGAATGTGTATCGACTACCGTGAACTTAACAAGCTTATTGTGAAAAATCGATACCCACTTCCGAGAATCGATGACATGTTTGATTAGTTGCAAGGATTAAGTGTGTACTCGAAGATCGACTTGAGGTCTGGCTATCACCAACTCAGAGTTCGTGATAAGGATATCCCAAAGACGGCGTTTAGAACTCGCTATGGTCATTACGAGTTCCAAGTGATGCCTTTCGGGTTGACTAACGCGCCCGCAGTGTTCATGGACCTGATAAACCTAGTATGCAGACCGTACTTAGACAAATTTGTGATCGTGTTCATTGATGACATCTTGATCTACTCTAAGACCAAGGAAGAACATGATGCAAATCTTAGACTAATTTTGGAGTTGCTCAAGAAGGAGGAATTGTACGCCAAGTTCTCGAAGTGCGACTTTTGGCTGTCGAATGTACAATTTCTTAGACACGTGATTGATAGTGAAGGCATTCACGTTGATCCTGCGAAGATTGAGTCAATCAAGGATTGGGAATCACCCAAGACCCCGACAGAAATCCGCCAATTTCTAGGTCTTGCCGGTTACTACCGACGATTCATCGAAGGTTTCTCCAAGATTGCCAAGCCTATGACGAAGCTGACTCAGAAAAGTGTAAAGTTCAATTGGGGTGAAAAGGAGGAAACTGCTTTCCAGACATTGAAGCAAAAGTTGTGTAGTGCACCGATTTTGGCATTGCCCGAAGGAAGTGAAAACCTTTCGTAGTATATTTGTGATGGCTTACTCACAAGGGATTAGGCGCAGTGTTGATGCAGAAGGAGAAAGTCATAGCTTATGCATCCCGCCAACTCAAAATCCATGAGAAGAACTACACGACACATGATTTGGAATTGGGAGTTGTGGTGTTCGCTCTCAAGATGTGGAGACATTACCTTTACGGCACGAAGTGCGTTGTGTTCACTGATCATAAGAGTTTGCAACATATTCTAGATCAGAAAGAGTTGAACATGAGACAACGTAGATGGTTAGAGCTGTTAAGTGACTACGACTGTGAGTTACGTTATCACCCGGGAAAGGCGAATGTGGTGGCTGATGCATTGAGCCGAAAGAGTAGACCTAAGCCACTACGAGTTCGAGCCTTGGTTATGACAATCGGATTGAACCTCCCTGCGTGAATCATGAATGCTCAGGTTGAGGCGAGAAAAGAAGAGAATTACAGAACAGAAGATTTGCGTGGCATGATTAAGAATCTGGAGCCACGTACGACTGAACGTTGTGGTTGAAGAATAGAAGTTGGATACCATGTTTTGGTGACTTGAGAGCTTTGATTATGCACGAGTCGCATAAGTCAAAGTATTCGATCCACCCTGGATCGGACAAAATGTACCAAGATTTGAAGAAGCTATACTGGTGGCCCAACATGAAAGCAGAAATTGCCACATATGTGAGTAAGTGTATGACTTGCGCAAAGGTTAAAGCAGAATACCAGAAACCGTCTGGTCTGTTGGTACAACTTAAAATCCCTGAATGGAAGTGAGAGAATATAACTATGGACTTCATGACAAAGTTACCAAAGACGGCAAGTGGGCAAGATATGATTTGGGTTATAGTCGATCGACTCCACTAATCTGTTCTTTTTTTGCAGCAAAGGAAATTGACTAGATGGAGAGACTGATAGACAAGTACTTGAAGATGTGGTTTGAGACATGGAGTGTGGTTATCGATCATCTTGATCGCGATGGCAGGTCCTGTCCAATTACTGGCAATCTCTTCAAGTAGCTTTTGGAAATCAATTAGATATGAGTACAGCGTACCACCCAGAAACAGATGGTCAAAGTGAGAAGACTATCTAAACATTGGAAGACATGCTCCGAGCATGTGTCATAGATTTCGGGAAGGGATGGGACATACATCTACCCTTAATAGAGTTCTCCTACAACAACAGCTACCATACAAGTATTAAAGCTGCACCTTTTGAGGCGTTGTATGGTCGCAAATGCCGGTCACCTATCTGTTGGGCTGAGGTGGGAGATGCTCAGCTCACTGGCCCAGAAATTATTCGTGAAACAACAGAGAAGATTATCCAAATCAAGCATCGTCTACAAGCTTCACGTGATCGACAAAAGAGCTACGCTGATAAGAGACGTAAGCCATTGGAGTTTTAGGTTGGGGATAAGGTCATGCTGAAAGTATCGCCCTGGAAAGGAGTAATACGTTTCGGCAAACGGGGAAAGCTGAACCCTCGTTATATTGGACCTTTTAAGATTCTCGCCAAAGTTGGAACGGTTGCATATCGACTAGAATTACCCAAGAAACTAAGCCGTGTTCATAGTACCTTCCACGTCTCAAACCTTAAAAAGTGCTTATCCGGGTCGATACCGCTCACTATTTGTTATACGAAAAAAATTCCACATCGACGAAAAGCTCAATTTCATTGAAGAACCGGTTGAGATTATGGACCGCGAAGTTAAAATTTTGAAGCAAAGTTGCATTCCAATCGTAAAGGTCCGTTGGAATTCGAGAAGAGGTCCCGAGTATACCTGGGAACGCGAAGACCAAGTGCAAAAGAAGTACCCTCATCTTTTCGCTAACCCTGTATCCGCGTCTCAAGCAACGTCCTAGAATTGAGTGGAGGGGTTTGACAAAACTCTTTTACGGGAAAGGATGTCACACCCCGTAAATTCCTGGTTAGTATTCCAACCCATTCCGGTCATCTACTTTTAAATTTTATACGTTACGTTTAAATCTGACAGTTTATCGGGAAGCTAAACTGCGTAAAAACTGAAAAACGTCATCGGATGCGTTTCCGGCATCGGTTATTAATTAATTTAGGCTTAATATGAGATATTTTATCTTTTCTGAGTGTTTTGTAATTTTTAATCACTTCCGATATTAATTTTAGGGTTATATCCTTTAAATTGCGTTTTTCGCGTTTTTAACCAAACGGAACCTCGAAAACTCATAATTCCTTTTCGTGTTTAATAAGTTATCGATAATCTTATACCCTAAGCCTAAAAATTTTGTTCACCTCTTTTTGTATGGCATATTGGATGCCTAAAACCACAACAAAGTCACCATACACTTGAAATTAAATCATTTAATCTCTACTAACTCAAAATTTTGAATTCTTGTCATGCATGTAAAGGAAAATGACATCTTTGTTTCCTAGTAGCTTGCATGCATGCCATATCTTACACGTCACATGCATACTTATACCTTTGACTTCAATTGAACAAGCTTAAGCCTTAAGGAATGAACCAAGACAACAAAAATTGAACCATGATGCTCCTTGTGGCTTGCTCGGCTGAACCACACACAAACACACCCTTAGTGTGTGTTGGTTGCTTACTTAGCCATTTAACCCTAAAAACCCTAGCACTTTGGCCTATATATACCATCACATATTCACACTTAGGGTTATCTTCCATTTCAAAGTCACCAACAAAAACACACATCTCTCTCCCTCTCCTCCCTACTCCACGGCACACATACATATACATATACTTTCCATAACTTTTGATTTCTAGCAAGATCCAATCATTCCAAGTTCATTCCTAGTCATATCTAAGGTGTTGTGAAGCATTTGTTCCTTGATTCAAGAAATTGATAAGTTAGGGTAGATTAGGCACTAATATGCGAGTTGGGTTGATTTTTGGTCGTATTTCGGTAAAACGCCCTTGCTGTCCCGAAATGGTTTTGAGGTTTTGAGTGACCTAAAAATGTTTTCATTAGGCGTAAAAGTAGTTTTTGAAGAGCTTGTTTCGGATAGATAGTTTTTCATATATCACACTTTAAAATTGGACTTAAACGGCCAAGTTATGGCCAAATGAAACTCGAAACATTTTTCGGCAACATAGATGAATAGTGTGCTGTTTGGAATGGTAAAATGGGTTTTCGGACACTTTCGGACATTTTTGGACTTTCTAAACACTAGCGAAACATATAGTAACATATATATATATATATATATATATATATATATATATATATATATATATTGATTTGTAACATTTAAAGACGTCATTAGCGTATTTTAAGAAAAGCGATAAAGTTACTAAAAATAGTAAGTTTGGTAAAAAGTAGTGAAACAGACAAGGAAGTTAAGCGATTGAGGCTAGTTAGAGCATTTTGAGAATATGGAAACTTAAGGAAATAGGGGACGCTATTAACATTTTGAAACTAAAAACTTTCCTAAAAAGGAAAGGTTTCTATAAATAGTAACTTTTTGCAAGTGTCGAGATTTATTAAAGATGTTATAAAATTATCTGAGTCTTTTATTACTAAAACGCAAACACACTTGGATGCTTTAAATGATAAACATGGATGCTTTACTTGTTTACTTTGCCGAATGCTAAGTCATACCCATATTTAATCTAGGTCGCGGCTAGACCTCCTTATATCATCATCGTTGTTGTGATTATCGATTATCCTTGTTAAGGTGAGTTCATAGCCCCACGTTTTTACCGATTTACAAATGCTTTATACTTTGGGGTGAGAAACATTGTTTGCTTTTAAATTGGACACAAGTTCTTTACGCGAGTTTTACATGTTTATGTGTTGCCTAAGTTTGCTTACAAACCTACTACTGCCCGAATTATCATGAACTGTTAATTTCTCGACCGGAGGACCGGTTGAGGGAGCGCGAGTGAGTAAATAGATCTATTAGGACTAATTATCCCTATCCGGGTGAGTAGCGCTCACTGTTCGAGTTTGCCAAGAACAAACGGGTATATGTCATGTCGATGTGCATTATGGTGGTCTTTGGTTTGGGACACCGGTTAAGGGCAGGAATACTATGCGACAGGATGTAACATGCCCTGTTGATTATTAGCTTCAGTGTCATGAGCTTAGCGCAACAGTAAATACTTTTTATGTGATGTTGTATCTGTTATAGTAGTCGCATACGTTTTGAAATCTTGTGGTCCACTCTTGTATTAACTTAAACCTATGAATTCACCAACATTATGTTGACGTTTTAAACATGTTTTCTCAGGTGCTTAGCTTGGATTGATTCTTGATGCTATATGGAGTCTATGTGCTATGTGACTTTGCCAATTTCAAGACTTATCTATTATTTACTTGTTGTCATTATCAAAACTTTGTTATGCTTTCGCTACATATAACTTAAATATTGGGTTGTAAAACTTAAATTTATTTTCTTTTATGCAACGAGTAAACTTTTTCAAACGTCCATGATTAGTGGTCGTTCTTTATTGCTTTGTGATCGGATTGTTATGACGTCACGCCCTCGGACACGTATTCCATCCAGGCCCCGTCTAGGGGTGTGACAGATTGGTAATCAGAGCCAAGGTTATAGAGAACCAGATAGTTATACTAGGTCTGGTCTATAACTAGTATGTGATCCTATGTGCCTCTATCTGTGCTTACGTGTTGTCTATCCTTGCTGCATACATATATATGAGATTTCTATATATACTTGAGAGTATTACATATTGCCATATTTACCTTGCCATTCATTTTATCGTTTCTTTACGCCTTGCATGGTTTCATATAAAGGAGATTTATATAAACTTTTGCTTATGTAGATCATGGTAGCTTCAACTATCACTATTTCTTTTGATTCTTCGGATGAGAGTGTGGGATCATCGCCCTCTCGGGTTATTCTTTTTGGTGATATTCCTACTATTATTCCTTCTACTTCTATGGTTGCTCCAGAGACTTATACTGTTGCTCCTGTTATTGCATCTATCGCTCCTGTGGTTGAGACGACTCTTGTCGCTTCACCCACTGGATTGTGTGGCTTGGTTCCCTATCCAGGTTCCGATTCTGATTCACCATATGAGGTGTCTTCACCAGAGCACATTTCCTCGCTACTAGCTATTTCACCATTCTTATGCACCGATCCTTCTGAGGCTCCTGATTCTTCTGATGGACCACCATCGCAGGACCCTTATGTTACTACCGTTGCTTGTTGAAGGAGCAGGGTAACAGCACATCCATCATCATCATCTGAGTTTCCTATTGCTCCTGTTACTGCCCCGCCCAGGATTCATTGACTGTTAGTGATTCTTATCCGACCCGGGGAGGCTATTCCTTTTGGTTGACCTTACCGCACCTATCTTAATGGGCCGCGTAATTGTTGACTGCAAGGAAGAGAGTTGGACCTTTACCAGCTCGCAGATTAGCATTAAGGCATGCATCACCTCGTTCTTCAGATCATCACTCATCTTCTTCCAGTTCATCTTCGGATTCTTCGCCAGTTCATTCTTTGGGTTTGGATGCATCAGATCAGGCTCATTCTGGATCTTCGACTAGAGACGTATCACCCAGATTGTGTTACCCTCCGAGGAGAGCACCACGACGTAGTGAGGCATTTCGTCGTTGGTGTGCTGCTCCATTATCTACTTTGTATCCACCGACTACATCAGAGTCATCATCAGGAGATTCATCAGAGAGGCCCCTGCATTCATCTTCACATGCTGCTGGACCATCTCGCAAGAGATGTAGATCCCCGGTTGATTCAGTACCATTATCCACGCCAGTTATGGGATCATTAGCTCCTACCCGTGCTGATCTCTTACCACCTCGTAAGAGGTTCAGAGATTCATATTCGTCTGAGGCTAGCATAGAGGAGGATGCCGAGGTTGGTCCTATAGAGACTGGGGTTGATATGGAGTTAGGTATTGGTGATGGGGATGATGTTAGAGATCATGTTGAGATTGACCTTAGGGATGTCAGGGATGACACAGAGGAGTATGAGGCTGACGCCAGTGCTGGAGACATGGTTAAGGTAGGTATCGACCCTATGTCTGCACCGATAGTTAAGGAGGAGATTGTAGAGCCAGCTGGAGAGGATTCTTCTGACTCGTCTGGCACTAGGGATGGCATTGTTAGGTCAGTCGAGGATATGCCGGTTGACTTGGATGATGTTGTGCGTAACTTTTACCATCACATGTCTGAGGTTCATGTTGATAGGATTGTCGGGATTGAGACTGCTCAGAGACGGTTGGAGGCCGATCAGTTGATAGCTAGTGGAGATAGAGCTAGGATGGCCGAGATGATATATAGCTTGAGGTTGGAGAACCTCAAGGTTCGTGCTATGTTGGATATTGAGAGGGATCGTGTGAACAACCTTCGTCTTCATATGTCCCTTTCACAGGAGGAGTTTCGTCAGATTCGTAGGGATCGTGATGATGCTCGAGGGAGACTTAGGAGGTTGGAGTCGTATCTGGAGAGGCGTTTTGGTTTTCGCCCATAGACTAGTTGCACCATAATCTTGTAGGACACTAGACCGATGGTTAGGTCTAGATATTAGCAGTAAATAATTGTGGATCATGAACCTATTTTGGATTTGGTTGTAATCGAATTATGCTTTTATTTATGAAATGAAAAGCTTGTTTTGATTCTCTCGCTTATTTATCTATACTGTTATTTATTCATTCTGGCAAACGTGTTACAATTAAATTTGACTTCATAGCATGTATTAAATTATCGTTACCTAATAATTGTATATTCGTTTCAAAATCTCACCATGGGTTGTGTCTTGTGATGTAGAACAATGACAAACACTCGTTCCGGGATGACCCACGCCGCAATTGAAGAAATGATCAACCAACGTGTGAACGCAGCTCTAGAAGCTCGTCGAGTTAACCGAAATCTTGAACTCGGGAATGGGAATGACAATGGAAATGGTAATGGAAACGGGAATGGGAATGACAATGGAAATGGTAATGGAAATGGTAATGGGAATGACAATGGAAATGGTAATGGAAATGGAAACAATGGAGGCGACAACGGTGACGGTAATGAGAACAACAATGTGAATGGAAGAGGCGTAATGAATTAGGAAACATTTTTTTCGGACAAAGTAAAAAGGTGTAAAGTTGTTGGGATTTTTAAAAGGAGTTTACGAGCACTTTCGGACTTATTTGAGCTTTTAAATCTTTAGCGAAACATATAGAGACATTAGGCTAGTAATTAGAATCGTTAGAAATATAATTAAGTGATGTCGAGAATAATAGAAGATGTAGGATTTATAAAAATGAAATAATTTGACACATATAAGTAAAGCGAACATATGAGTTAAGCGTTTAGGTCGAGATAGTGCGTTTAGGAAAAATGGATATATCAATATGTATAGGGGACGGTATTAACGTCCCGAAATTTAAAAACTTACCTAAAATAGAAAGTTACTAAAATGGCAAATTTTTCGATAAACATCGAAACTCAACGAAAACTCTATACTTTTATTTAATCATACTCTATTAAATAAATTAACGCACAAACACACATGGATGTCTTTTCTCTTATGAACCTTTGTTCAAGTTTAGTATGCCTTTCGTTTCCCTAAGACGCGTCGTTTATTTAGGTCGCATGTAGGACCTTTCGGCTTTATTTCTTCCTCGTTGATTATCGATTCACTAACTTGATTTAAGGTGAGTTAATAGGCCCCATCGTTTTTTTACCGATTTACAAATGCTTTATACTTTGGGGTGAGAAACATTGTTTGCTTTTAAATTTGGACACAAGTTCCTTACGCAAATTTTACATGTTTATGTGTTGCCTAAGTTTGCTTACAAACCTACTACTGCCCGAATTATCATGAACTGTTAATTTCTCGACCGCAGGTTTACAAAAAGTAAGGAGGAGGATAGTTGTATACTATTAAGTTAAGGGGACGGCTGGGGGTACAGGAAATAGCGGGTAGGAGGCAGAGGACAAGAGTGAGGGAAACACCTCACGCTCACCAAGAGTAATTTTATATAGACCAATGAGTACCCGCAACAGTACAAACCATCGAGGTGGATCCGGTAGGGGGAAAAGCGCGAAGTGAGTAAATAGATTTATTGGGACTAACTTATCCATATTCGCTTTGGTTCCATTTAACGGAAGAAACAAACGGATATATGTCTGTTCGATTGTGCGTTTTGGTGGTCTTTGGTTTGGAACAACCTGTTAAAGGGCGTGGAGGTATACTATGCGACAGGATTAACTTGCCCTTGTTGATTTTGAAGCTACTTGTTTGAGATTAGAGCTAGTAGCTCGCATATCCAAACGGAGCTACTTATTTTGTAAGAGATTATTTTTTGGGTTAATACACAAACAGGTTACTAAAGTGACAGTGAAAGTTGTCCTAAGTAACTAGACTTCCATTTTGTTCACTCAGGTTACTAATGTTCACATGACCGGTCGATAACGTTACTCCCAAAGTTTTCACTTACTACAACCGGTGAGATTGTGACGTGGATTTAATACATTATTTTATTTTTTTAATAGTTGACTTTTTTATAAAATAAAGAGGGGTGAATCCTCATTGTTGTAAACACTTTATTTTAATCAAAACCCTAACACACACATACACACACATCCCTTCTTCACTGAGTTACTTAAGATTGGATCTCAAACTAAGTTGTCATCTTCCCAACAAGGTACAATCTGCTCTATAAATATTTAATTGACTTGTTGTTTACTGTTAATTACAGTTTTCTATAAAAAAATTAGGGTTCTTAACACTTTTTATTTAATTATCTTGTTTCAGATGGCATCTTCGTCATCATCTTCTAGTTATCTCATAAGATTTCATCGTGGAGGTGTATTTGTAAGGGGTCCTTTTTCTTATGATTATGAAATGTTATCTGAGATTCCAAATGTTGATATGGGTGCAATGAACTTTGTTGGTTTTGTCAAACTTTTAGTGAGTGAATGTTCAAGTGATATCAAACAAATCTTTTATCATGTTGTTGGTTTATCGTTAGAGTTAGGTTTGAGAACCTTAAAAAATGATGAAGACTTAGCTAAATGCATTGAGTTAGGTGCTCAAAATGATAATGTCTTAGATATATATGTGTCTCACAGTGTCTCTGATTTTTTTGATGCCACTTCCAGTAGTAAACAACAAGTAGGCAATGATGAACACAATGGTGACAGTGATTTAGATGATGTATATGTTTATGATAGTGAAAGTGAAGAGAGTGAAACTGCTAGTGTTGATCATTTATCTGATGGTGAAGAAGAAGTTTATGATGCTAGGACTAGGAAACTAGACACTGCACCTAAAAAAAAGTTTGATGCTAACTTTCTGAGTAGGATATACAATGGGTTACCTAGGGACGAGTATGCTAAAAAAGATGTGTCTGCTGAAAAAGATGTGTCTGATGAGGATAACCTAGGTGATCAGTGGCCAATCAATGATCCTACTATCAAATAGAAGTTAATGAAACCGGATTTAGGTGAAAAGTATGCGTCTCTTGAACAACTTAAAAGAGCATTGGTATTTTATGCTTTGGCTAATGGATACAAGCTATATTATGAAGTAAATAACCCAAGGAGACTTCTGGCTAAATGTTGTAGAGATGATAAGGATAATAAATGTCCATTCATGTTGTGGCCATCTTGGATGCAAAATGAAAAGACTTTTCAAATAAAAAAATTGAATGATGAGCATTCCTGTTCTAGGACTTTTGAATATGGTACAAGAATCAAATCAATAATAAAAAGATTCCGGAAGAGATATTCCCGGACGATGTTCCAACGAGCTGCAATTGAAAATTATCCAGGTTTTGATAAAATGAATAATGTAAACACGATATAAATTACAACTAAAATTAATTAAATAAAATCTAATTTATTTCTACGGAAACTAATATAGGAAATAGGGATCATTAAAAACAACGGGAAACAAAATAGTTTATAGGGAAATCCTAAAATTAAATCTAAATTAAATACGGGGAACAGAATCAGGTATCGGGAGATCTAAATACTAAGAATTAAGAAAATAAATGCTAAATTAAATTAAAAATCAAAATTAAATTCTAATTAACTTAACTTGAAAAATAAAGAAAACTAGAACTAAAACGGAGGTCGTTTGAATGTAAAACGAAAAGAAACGGTAAAACGCACCCGGTAAAAACGGGTCTAAAACTGAAATTTAAGAAAAATTAAGCCTACACTAAATTTTATATTTTTCCTAGACACTAAATGACAAAAGAAAATTTTATAAAAAAGAAAAATATTTTTTTATTAATTTTTGGATTTTTTATGAATTTTCTAAGATTAAAAACTAATTAAAACTAATTAAATATAAAAAGTCAGAAAATATAACTATAAAAAATCTGAAAAAAATCAAATTAAATAAAGAAAAAGTTAACAAATCTAAAAATATAAAAATGCCCAAATTTTACTGTTTTAAATAAAAGTAATTAAACTAATTAATATTAAACCTAACTTAATTAATTTATTAACTAAAAGTTAACTGCTGTTATATTAATGGACTAACAGTGAAAGAACACAAGGACAAACGGGGTAACAGGCTACTAACCACAGGGACTAACACTTGTAACTACAAAAGAGGAAATTACACAATTGGTCCCTGAAGTGGACCCCGATTACAAGGTGGGTCCAACAGCTTATTAAGCAAAAGTCAAAGAAGAAAAGTTGTAAAGGGGCTTGAGCTTATCATTTTCTGTAAAAGGGGCAAGTGCTGAAAGGCTCACAATAAGCCAGAAAAGTGAGCTTATGGGCTGACAGAAACTTAAAAAGCTCAAAGAGCTTATTGGCCTTTTTTTCTTTTCTTTTTTCAGTTTTTAAGCACACAATAAGCAAGTTACTTAAGTTAATATGAAAATTAAGCTAAGGGAACTAAGATGAGCTAAAACCTATAAGCTTAAGCCCTAAAATAAGCTAAAGTGAAATAAGCTAAAACTGAAAATGAAAATAAAAACAGAAAAACACTACTTTTAAGCTACAATTAAGCTAACCTATTAAGCTATCTAACCTAAATAAGCTACTGAACCTACAAGACTACCCTACAGACTACTCTAAGAAGCTTAAAAATCCTAGGGCCTAATGTCAAATAAGCCAGAAAAATAGGGCTGCAGTTTAGGGTTTTGCACCAGGGGATCATACTTTATACACTCTCAAGAGAGACCCTTGAATATTATGTGTGTTGACTGTATAACAGGATGTTTTTTGTTAATGCTAGTAACCGATTAATTGAGGGGACGTGTGAATGGAATGATCTATGGACCTAACTATACTGTAGATTATGTCGCAGAAGCCCTCTTGACTTCATAGTTGTAAGAAGGACAATGACTGGAAGGATCAACCATCATAGAATGAGGAAAAAAGAGAGATGTTATGGTAGATGATGGGAATGGACAAGGATAAGTATAAAGGGGACATACTAAATCATGCACATTGGTAAAAACAGTACATAATCATAAGGGCCATGTCCAAGTAAACTCCTGAGAAGTGACTTGCCAGTAGGCAGGTGAGATTGTGTACTGCAATGTGTTAGGAATAGTGACTTTGCAGAAGGGGTGAGATTGTGACTTGTCAAGTGGATGGCATTGTCGACTGCAAGTGGTGATTGGTATCTGCATAAGGGTGGGAATGTGACTGCAGAGAGGTGGTTAAAGTTGTTGCTTAATGAGGAGGTAAAGTGACTGCCAACGGGGGTGGGATTGTTGATAGGCAGTGGGGTCGGCAAGGTGTCTGGCCATGGGGTGGGAGTAAAGTTTTCTCGCAAGTGAGGTAAATTTAAGTGACTTGTGCAAGGGGAGGTAAAGTGTCTGCAAGGGATGGCGAATAGTATTGCAAGGGGTGGGAAAGTAACTTACAAAACAACCATCAACAACCACCTCTGGATTTGATGATGTCTACACCCAGATACTACAAGTTAGTGCAGTCAGAGGACGAAGTGGAGGTGCTATCATAAACTTAAGGTAGGTGTTGTGGATTTAGATCACCTGAAAAAGAAAAGGTCAAGTATGCAGATATTGGGTTAGTAGCAGCATTATACTAGCTTCAAGACAGTCAAATGGAAAAGTAGTTAGTAGTGAGGAAGATGGGATGGAGTCCATAGTCCAATAATGTATCACTTTTTGGGTTAATTTTAGGGCCAATAGAATTTGGTGTGTCTTGGATCACAATTGATGGCCAGACTATGTTTGGTATCTGTTAGTTTATCTCTCATTCTCACTCCCCTTTAATTTCATCCTTTTGTATTAAACCTAAAATACTGAATAAACTAATTTGAGTTTTTTTTAGATGCAAAATAGTTATGGGTCTTCCTAGACAGGCATGGGCACTAAAGGTATGTCTCACCAGCAAGATTGCATTATCCATGCTGTTTCTCAGTTGAGATTGCATTAAGCCACTCACAACTTGTGTTTATCCCAAGAAGGAGAACCAAGGCAAGAAGAAACCAAAGGCACTCAACATCCAAGGCAACAACAAAGACCAAGGCAGCAACACAAAGGAATCAAGAACCAAGGGCAAAACACAAGAAGAACCTCAGAGAGATTGCACAGATCATGTTTTTACATGCTCCAACACCTGGGGACTGGATTGGATCCAGATGAGCAATGTTCTACTTGAGTAATGGTTAGGTTTGATTATGCTTGGCATGCCAATGGTTAGGCAAATTTTGTACATGTGCCTAATTCACTATGTGGTAAAACCACTTTCTTTTGGATTCTTTTTTTTTTTCTTTCTTTATTTTTTTTTTTTTTTTTTTTATTTTTTTTTTTCTTTTTTATTTTTTTTTTTTTTTTTTTTTTTTGTTTTTTTTTTTTTTTTCTTGTGTCGGAATTCAGGATGCTATCTTGAGTTAAGATCTCAATATTTGGATTGCGCCCCATTTTGTCGCATAGACCCTCAATGAATCGAATCATAGACCTTCATTTTTTTTTTATCAAAATATATAAAAACTCATTTTCACCCTTTTTTTTTAGAAATAAGTAATATACTTTACAAACGGTACAAAGTCACACGACAAAAAATACAACATCTGCGGACGAGTGTATTTTTTTATCTTTCAGTAGACGGGTGACTACGATTGTACTTGTTCGGAGATAACTTTTTTGATTTTTTTTCTCAGTCACGAATGTGGTGAGAAATACATATATGATTCGTTATAACGAAATTCATATATGTATTCGTATAACGGGATCATATATGATTTCAAGTAAATTTAAAGTGATGAGATTGTCATATAAATACATATATGATTGTGTGATTCGACAAACTTTTTTTAATTTTGTTTCAGTCACGAATAGCGAAATTTCATATATGATTCGCGTATGACGATATCATATTATTGATTCGCATAAACGATATCATATATGATTTATAGAAAAGATGTCATATTATGATTTCTTTAAAATCATATATGATTTCATACAATGCATATATGATTTTATAAAATCGCTTATATTACTTCATATAAATCATAAAAATAAGTTCGTCGAAAGTATATAGTGTTCCGCCCCTCTTAAAAAGATAATTTAATTCTGTCGCGATGGTATGTTTTTGTTTTGCGTATACGATTAAGGTGTGTGTATGATATTTAATTTGTTTAAAAAAAGAGGTGGAAAGTTGAAGTTTTTTTATTTTTAATGAAAAAATGAGTGGCTATGATTGGTTCATTGAGTCTATGACAAAATGTATGGGTCTTATATTGACCTTTTGGAGGTTTAAACACTGTATTTTGTATTCTCTGTTGTAGGATGGCAACTTGGTATGAAATACTGTGTTAATCTTATTTTTGAATTATATATAGGGCTATTATGTTGTTGTTTTTAAAAAATTTTGTTAGTACAAGTCTATATTACTGTTTTAAACAATATAAACTGTTGACATTACCAGTATCTCAAATAAAATCATTGTCACATTAGAAAGTTAATATTTCAATTAGCTATATATAAAAACAATAGATTATATTTCATCTCAACTCTTAAAAAAGACTTGACACCTTACACCTGCCTTTTCCATTAAGCTTTTTGTAATTATTAAACATTACATCAACCAAAGCATTCAACCTACAAACCAAAACGCAATCCTTACATCTAAACGTGACAACCTTACACTGACCAAAACAATCCTATACACTCTAACCGCAAAACAGCCAAGACTTTACATCACATACCATACACACATCCCTCGCTCCATGACATTTGACAAACGAAATCTTAAAGAATCCTAATAAGAATACTTGAGAAAATCAAGAAAAATAAAACACACTTTTGTAGAAGTTACTTCTGAGAATGACGATTATTGACTTTCAAGAAGTCTTGTTGAGTATTTCATCTCACATGATCAAATTTTAGTGATACATTCTTTGGCTTGATACCAAACGTGATTGGTAATTGCGGATCAATCCATCTGAAAAAGTTGCTCAATTTCTGGATATGGACTCCAGTGAATAATTGGGGCAAATTCCAGAACTCCCTCCTTGCGGGGGTATTTTCTCTACGTCCACGAAGTACATGCAACTATGTAAGATAACCAAAACCTACAAAGACGGTAGTTCTGTAGCTTGACGTTGTTCATGTTTGTTGTTCATAATGTTGGATGAGAGCTCTCTTGAAGAAGGAGAAAGGGTTTTAATAACTACGTTATTTGTATGTTGAGTATTTGGTAAAAGAGAAAATGGGTGAGAAGTGTACCGTTGGGCCTTTTTATAAAATAAGGGAGGGTGGGATAATCCATAGACACTGGCCAAGACTGGGGTGAGGTGGAATATAGTGTCTGTATGAGGTGGCATAGAAAAGACGGCTATCACTTCCGGTCACCCTCATCAAGTAACCTTAGTGTAAACTTATATAAACATGTGGGTTAACCTTTGTTAACAAACCTCAGTGAAACATTAGGTATCCCGAGTGAAAAAAATGGATGCTGTCTATGTTGGACTTTGAGGGTAATAAGGTAATTTTTGTGCTCAGACGTTTTAAGTAAGCCTGTTTGTGTATTAACCTTATACTTAAAACTAAATTAAAATATCAACTAATATTGTTTTATTATAGTGTATTAAAACTTGAAATTATAAGTTAATTATTTTTTTAAATCTTTGATATATATATATATATATATATATATATATATATATATATATATAGTATATATATTTTATATTATATATTATATATTATACTATTATATAATCCGTTTCGATTGAGAAGTTTTTTATTTTGAGAAGGTTTTCAAAAACGATAGATTTTTAACTTTGATTCAAGTTTTTCAAACGTAAAACTCATTTTAATGTGATTATAATTCAAAATGTGTAAAAAATTTTTTTGAATCAATGTTAAAAATCTCTCGATTTTGCGATATAAGTGCAATACTGAACCATCTGTAGAAATTTACTGAATCATTAACATAACTCGATTTTAACAATGATTTGTGAACTAAATTTGTGATCTATAGATTCGATTCACCATTAAACGATGTTTACTTGTGAATCAAATCAAAAAATATGAATCAATTTGCTCAAACGAAGATTTCTCAAAAACTAAAGCTAATCAGTAAAATTTCAACATTTTTCATCGGTTCAATTGAACAAAAAATAAATTATGTATTCATACAACATTAAATATTAGATATATAAAAAATTAATATATGTATACAACAGGTTTGACTTGTCAACCAGTTGAACGATAAACCAACTACTAAACTGAGTCAATTAAAAAACAAAGTTTCAAAACATTGATTTTTTTTTAAACTTTCACTAGTAAAATAATTATTTAAATTAGTATCTCTACAAAAATTTCATTATGGAATGCCAGATAAGCATTATACCTGTTTGGTACCCAATTTTGTTTCAAATTTGGCGCCAAAAGTTGCTATCTACTCCCTCCGTCTTTAAATAAGTGTTCACTGTTGACTTTTAAAGTCTTTTTTCATCGACTTTGACCTTAAATTATTTTGTTTTTGTTATATATAATACTTAATGAAAATGATATTAATGAAAAATACATTTAAAACTTAATCCATTCATATATTTTGCATAAGTATTTATATAACACAAAAAGAAATAGTTAAGGTCATGAATCTTTGCTGGCGAACACGACAGCTTTACTACAAATCAATCTTCAACATTCAGTGGTCCTTAGGTTTTGATCTCGCTTATTTTTCCAGATTTGTATGGCCTTATTCCTTGTAAGACTTAATTTATGCACATAAGGTGTTTGTGATAATGCCCCCTTGGCAGATACATACATTTTAGATTTATGTCGTTAATAGATGTACTTTATCTGCTATCATAAATGTGCATAGTTTGTTTTTAGTATTAACACAATTGAGATAGTCATGCCTAGAGAAATGCAAATTTAGAGTGGATTATGCTATCCTAATTCAGACAGCAAATCCCGACTTGTTTCACGTTTACCGTGATCATGACCTCCTCCTTTCCCGAGTTAAAAATGGGCAGCTTGTAAACCAAATGGGTTGTACAACTGTTTACCCCCGATTCATTTTGTCATGATAGAGCGAACTGGTTTTGAATTTGCGTGGTGAACTGGTTGCATGCCTTGGTAGCACCGGCGTAATCTTGCCCTCACTTGACGTTTCTAGGGGGTAGTAGATTTTCATAGATAAGGTATAGAATTTCAGGTCAATGACTAGTGCTTCTAGAATAGTCAAGATGATATAAGACTGGGTGTAGTAGGGGTTGGACAACGCTTCTGCTCCCCACCACGTGTCATACGTTATAACACCACCACCACCACCACAATGCTTGGTGGTGTGTTTTTGGTGAGATGTTGACCACCGAGTTGTGAGACACAACTACAAACC